>QEPC01011255.1:1487471-1524396 GCA_003113815.1 Sphenodon punctatus | reverse complement strand
GCTAAGAATGATGAGGGGACAGGGGTAAGGGGGATGGGCAGGGACAGGTGCCTCCTGGCTGGAGAGGTTTATAAGAAGTTGTGAGAGGATCCAGCAGCCTTTGGTCTGGGTTCCAACCTCACAAAGAGTCTTGTGGGGAAAACAAGTACAAAACCCAGGATAAAGAAGCAGAAGAATAACAAGAGATGCCACTGCCTTCCAAAGAGAAATTGGTGGTGGTTTGTGAGGAAACAAGGAGCAGCTCTCCTGCTATCACCCCCAAGGAGTTCAGTGTTGTGTGTGATAACATGCTGTGGGGGCTTGGCCGGTATCTTGGAGGTAGGGGAATATGACAGTAGACCATGTTTTAGCCACCTGAACACAACCAAACGCGATCCAAACTGACTGAACAGGTCGGCCATTTCGCCATTCAGTGTTCGGTTTGGTTCGGTATGTTCGGCTATTTCACCGTTTGGTGTTCGGTTCTGTTTGGTATGTTCAGGTTCGGGTTCGGGTTCACGTTCGGCAGTCCAAACAGACCGAGTTCGGGCCGAACACCGAACTTCTGAACCACGTTTGCCCATCCCTAACTGGTAGGGAGCTTTGTGGCTAGGACACTGTACTGGAGACCAGAGACCTGACTTCTATGGGTGTTATCACATGAGACTGTGCCCCATTTTCACCACCCCTTTGCCTTGAACTCATCACCTGCCTGAACACTATCCACCAGATGTTCACCTTGCACTGGGCAGGGGCTGCCACTTGCAGCATCACCTGCACTATCAAGAAGCACACCTCAACGGGCAACCCAGCTCAAACTGGGACAATGGACTTCCACGGGTCCACCTTCTATGTGAAATGCCCAGCGCAGCCCCGCCTGCATACAGTTCCTCCATTACTTTGGACAAGGCCACAGTGCTGGCAAGGATCAGGCTGCCGGAGGAAGCTGCCACCAGTAATCTTTTGGAGAGGCAGGTGTGTGCATGCGTGTGTTCTTGGCCACTCACCGTCAGCTGTTGGAGGGGAATAGCAATCCCAGTGTCTCCTGCCTGCATCACCATGTTGATCTATCTCAAGCCTGGAGACCTTGGAGGTCACAACCCAGGCTGCCATCCACCAGCCCAAGCCTAAGTGGGCTACAGCGCGATATAACTTTTGTTATGACCTGCCATGACCCAGCCCAGATTGGTGCTGTCATGGCAGGGGGCAGAACACTGGGTGCAGTGAGGGGGCAGAGCTGGACAGCTGCACATTCATGCAGCTCCCTGCTTTCCCCGGTGGCCTGACCACCGGAACATTTGTTGGCTGGCCGGACTTGCTCAGGACCGTATTGCCAGTGAGTTCCTAGCAGAGCTTCATGGAGAGGGACTTTGAAGGACACTTAGGCAGTGCTGGATCCATGGAATTTGGGGTCCCATGGGACCCATCCTATCATAGGACACCCCTGGGATGGTAGAGTGGGGTGTGTGATGGGATTGGGGTCCTGTCTATCCCTCTCCAGACCAGCCATGACTTAGTTTCCCCACTTCTAGTCCCCAGTGGACCCAGATCTCTCTAGAACGTCCCCAGACTGTAAAGAGGTCATTCTTCCTGATACCCGTGTCCCTGGAGTTTCCCAAGTCACAGAAATTACATTAAAGATTCGCCCAAGTATCTAACCTGTGACTCCCCTCAACAGCTTGGCTGCAACTTGCCAGAAACTGCTTTGGTAACTATGGCAACGGTTTAGCATGATGTTTCAGAATAAAAACAACACTACCATTTTGGGCTGGCCTGGACATGATAGTAAATGTCCTTTGATCAGTTGTAAGCTCTTTGCAGTGAGAATCCTGTCTGATTTCTGATCAGAGTGAGGCATACCAAGGGCAATAAAAGTAATAACATTAAATTAATACTGCCAACTGATTATTTGAAATGTGTGCTGAGTTCTCTAGATAATCAATAGTTTCTTCACTTCTGTATTTCCCATGTTTATTTTCCTTTTCACGCTGTATCTAGTATCCAGTTCAGTTTTGTTTTCATTTATTTCATCTCTGCTTTCACACACTTCCACCCAGGAAAATGGGATATATGATTAAAGCAAAGATTCAAAGCCCATGATCAGTTCCCTCAATAATGATTAGGAGTGGGACACCGGGGAGAATACCGGATACCGGATGTACTGGTATCGGATCTCCCTGGTACCAAATTTACCTGTACCGGCATACCTGATTTTTAACATTGGCCGCGGTACCAGATTTTTTACATTGCGGCTATTGACTTTAATGGCCACAATGTAAAAAATCCAGTACTGCGGCCAATGTTCAAAATCAGGTATGCTGGTACAGGTAAATATCGGATTTATCAGATTAAGCTGATACACTTAAATACCGGCAATATCAGATCTCGGGAGAACCAGAATTCCCACCCCTACACGTTTCATATTTTCCCTAGTAAACACTTTGGGAAAGCTAAGTGTAAACTATTTGTCTTAATAATTCTTCGCAACATTTCTGTCTTTTATTTTGAAGGCCAGTGTCATTAGCCTAAGGAACTTTATCTTGGTAGGCTGCCCACATATTAAGGTTTCTTTCTCTGAAAGCACCTCTGGATATCCATTCCAAATTAGACTCTGTTAAATTTACATTTATGCCTCTTGTTTTGCTTACCCATTTTGGACTAAAAGTAGTAATTCTGGTTGACATTTTCTATGTTATTAATGATTTCGAAACCTTCAGTTAAAAGAGGTGTGCACTACGGACCCATGTTGTTTTTTGTTTTAATTTTTTTTTATTTAAATCTTTCATTTTTGTTTTTATAAATATCAAAATTTAATTTTTATTTTTGCTTTCGATTTCAATTGGTTTCAATGGAAAAAACACATTTTCACCTGTAATATTTTTGTTTTTCATTATATATGGATGACAAATTTGTCATCTCCAATGGAAAGCATTAAGTGAACCAAATTCCAGAAAGAATGGATAAAGGAATCAGATTTTATAATCAGTTGAGGTTTGTTATTTTGCAAAAATCTACATATACATTCCTGGATGTAATGTCTTTGCCTCCCATATAACGTGGATGAAACGTATCAAGATTGAAGATACCCCTTCCCATGTTTACTCTCTATGCCAATTTTCAGAAGTATTGGATAAATGGTCCTGGTGGTATAGGCAATTAACTTGTAAATCTACGTCTGAATGTAACATCTTTATACTCCAACCAGTGTACATGACATTTGGCAGGGCTGTATATCACACTTTCATGATCATCTCTGCCAAATATCAGAAAGATGTGATAAAGGGTCCCAATTTTATATGCCTGCACAGCATATGCAGAGAAGGAGACTATGCCAGGGATTATCTTACGTGTCACTGTAGTATAAGATTAGTTTGTGATGTGAACTGGCCTGCAGAAATGTCAACCAAATATCCTCATTCTGTGATGTGACCATCCTAACATCTCTCCCCCACTTGTTACTGGGAACTCAGAAGCATCTGTTTAGGAAAGAGCCAATAGAGATTGTTTATGTCCTGTGTTACAGTGCTGCAGGATGTGATTGTGATCATAATTGGCCATCCTGGAAGTGTAAACTATGTCCCTTGATTGCTGGGATGCTATCCCCAAAGGCCCAGTTATGTCCCTTCTATGCCCACCTCGAAGCCACCACCAATTGGTCCTGTAAAGCTGGAAGCATGCAGTAATTGTCCAGTGAATGTGTCTGTCAGTCTGTTGGATTGTTCCAAATCCTCCCTCCCCCTGCCATGCCAGGTGTCTGCCTCTGACTGGCACTCATGTATTTATCTGAATGGTCTTCAAGCGGACAACTTCAATTGCTTATATAATTGGGTTCCTTTAACAAATTGTCCTGTAGTTTGGCACAGATGACAGGGAAGGTGTGTAATACATTTCTGCTAAATGTCTTATAAACCGAATGGAATATAAAAATGTTACAGCCAGAAATGCATTGTCAAGTTAATGGCTAATAACATCAGGAAACTTTATCCAATATTTCTGAAAATTGATAGAGTTGTTATACCTATGGAGGGACATACTATTCCCAGGTTTTATGTAAATTGGATGGAAGAGAAAGAAATTGTAGTCATTAATGTGTATGGAGATGTTCTTAAAATCACAACATTCAATTGCTTCTAAAATTGGTTTCCTTTATCCAATATTTTTAAAAATGTGGTACACATAGTGCCATCTGTTGGGCACAATATCCCCATGTTTCATCAGAATTGAAAAAGGAACAAAAAGTTATAGCCGGAAATATGTTTGTCAGTGTTTTCCCATTATTTCAAAAACAAAAATTCATTTTCATTTTTGTTTCCATTATTATTATTTGTCTTTTTCATTATTACAATAAGGAAAATGAAAATCAAAATATTCATTTTCGTTATCATAATAACAAAAATGAAATGCACACCCCTATCAGTTAATCCTTCTCTAAATGAGAGTATTGCTTAGTGACTTTTTACCTTCTCCTTGTCTTACTTTGTACCTTTCAGGCCTTAGTCAATTTATTAGGTATTTGTGAACTGTCTTGGAAGTGTAATTTTGTATCTGTATGGCTTAATATTTCAATATATATGGTACACATTGTCACAGGGGTTGGGGTCCACTACCCCACCTTTCTGGGTTGGGTGACTCAATTTCCCTCACTTGCAGCCCACCTGAACCAGTTGTTTCTCTGGCTGATTCAGACCTGCAAAGGGGACAATAATTTTGTCTACCAAGTTCCCAGAGACCTCCCGTTCTTAGACTCTTTCTCTCTCTGGGTTCGCAAGAGCTTGAGGGCTCAAGTTTCGCAAATTGTGTTCCCCAATGTAAGTCAACGGAAAGTGCTTCTTAGTAAAGAAGAAAGTTTATTGATTACAAAAACAAAGATTGTTTAAACACAGAGTGGCTAATAAACAAAATTAAATAACGCATTCCTAGTCTGAACTGTGTGCATCCCTAGTTAAATCTTACCTCACAAAAGTCCATTTCTCAGCCAGTGATGTAGCATGGCTCAGCACCAGTCTTAAGTTGGTTATAAATCAAAGTTCCTTCTCTCAATACATTGCTGCAGTGGGCTTGCTGACTTGGTCCGTGAGTCAGAGGTTGAGTGAGATCCCAACAGTAACTAACTTCCAGAGGAAAAGATCTCTCTTTAAATATCTCTTGAGCTTTCTTTGTCTGCCTTTCCCACATTGGGATTGTGTGCTCTTGGTCACATCCACAGAAAAGGTGCATTTGCAACTGAATGGCTTTTGTCTGGCTCTTGCAGATGTGTTGGCAGATGTCTCCGAATACACATTTGGTTTGTCTTTGTCAGAAGATTTACCAGTGAAGGCTTCCAGGGCCATTTTAAAGGCTACTTTCCCTGATTGTAGAAAAAGTTTTCTTAGGGCAAAGGCAGAACTCCTAGCTTTGGCACCCGCTCCCTCAACTTGGGGCTTCCATTTTCCTGAATAACGGAAAAGGACGCACAAGTATCTAAATTCCTTAACCTGGTCTATCGGAGTCCCTTTGATTGACCAGGTGTATTGATTTCCCCTACAAGCTTTAACACACACGATGACTTTCAATTTGGAATGATTGATCACAAGGTCATTCTCCTTGCAATATGTGGCCACTGCCTCTAACTGTCTTTTTAGCCCAATTCGAGTCTGGGACATAAGGACCAAATCGTCTGCAAAGAGCAGACTTCCAATGTGGCGTGAATCAAGACGGGGGGTGGGTGGGGAAGAATTGCAATTGGACCATGCACGGTATAATATCATTTAAAAATATATTAAAAAGAGTAGCAATAAGTACGCAGCTCTGCCTCACCCCCTGGTTTACTTCTACCTCATCAGAAACATGGCCACAGGTGCCCAATTTAACAGCTCGTGTAGAGTTGGCATAAAGGTCTTGAATTAAGGAGAGTAGTCTCCGGTCAATTGAAGATTGTTTAAGCTTCTGCCACAAAAAAGCCCTATTGAACAAATCAAAGACCATCCTAAGGTCCAAAAAAGCCACAAAAAAGAGTTTATTCAATTTCTTGTTTTTCTCAATCTGCTTGTGTTTTAGTCAGTCCCTTCTCATTCTTAGCTAGTTCTGACCTGAAATCTACTTTTGTTTCAGTCAGCACCTTCTCTTTAGGTAGAATCACCAACCTCCTGGCCTGCCTGCAACCTCCTGGGTTCAGTAGGGGCATCCCCAGCCTCTAACTCCACCACCCACCCACCCCCGTAGTGGTTACCCGGTTTGATTCTGAAGACATTGGGCCCTCCCATCACACACGCACACACACAGAGTTAAAATATTTACTTTGGAAAGTTTTAAAAGAAATTATTTGCTCATGTGGGGGCGGGGGGTAAGACTATACAGCCAGGCCTTTGTATAGGCTATTTTTGTTTCATTTTCCTGGCATGAAAAGTGTCATGGGATCTTTAATGAACACATTTAGTCAGAACTATACCTACTCAGCTCCTGTCAAATATGCAGAGTCAGTCTTAGGCAAGGGAAATGAGGGCATACACCTTCAGAGGCTCCATGCCTGAGAAGCTCATGTTGGTGGCTGGGGGTGGGGGCATAAGTTTGCAGAGCAGTGGTAGCTACAGGACCCTGGGAGTGCTTCCAGAGTAGGGGTGTGCAATTAATTTTGATTTTTTTACTTACTAAAATGAATGGAGCCCCATTCATTTTAGTAACCAGTCCCGAAAACTAATGAATAAGCAAAGAACATACATTTGCTTTCATTTGTTTTTGTTAAAAAAACTAAAAATTTAAAGTACTGCACACCAGAGCCATCTTTTCCAAAATGGTGATGGCAGCATCACCATTTTGAAGAAGGGCAGTCAGTCTGTGCCACTGCGCATGTGAAGACTGGCTGCCCCTTTCCAAAATGGCAGTGATGCTGCTGCCATCATTTTGAAGAATGGTCCAGTGGCCATTTTGAACATGTCCAATGATTTTTTTAATTATTATTTTTAAACTAAAAGGTTAACAAAAATGAACGATTTTCAACAAAAAACCCCAAATGAATGGTTTTCTTACACAGAAAACAAAAACTAAAATGAAGACGAATGAGGTAAATTCTGTACAACCTTATTCCAGATTGGCAGCAAAGCTCCTGGTTCAATCTCTGGACTCAGGCTCCCAGGGTAGGGACTTGCTACTCACCCCATAACCCCATGTCCCAGTGACCCTGCCCTGGGCCCCAACAAATCTAGTAAGGCCAGCCCCGGAAATATAGTTCCTTCTGTTGTACAGTACAGTCCTTGGTATATTAAAGCAGCAGCTCTAGATTTCTTGATGTTGTATTAACTCAAGAAACAGTTGTTTTTAAAGCTGCAAGTGTCAATATACAGCTGCTGCTTCTATAAGGAGCTTTATTGCACATTTCTTATTAGTCCATAATATATGTTTGTAGACTATTGTTAATACTAATTTACAGCTTCTTATAAAAACTCTGTTATGATCCATTATACATATAACAGTATTCTGTAATAAGGAATGGGAACAGTATTTCACGTTCCTGCTGGAAAAAAACCCTCACATTTTAATGGTCCATTATATGATCAAGAATGATAACATTCTGGGTTAGTGGCAGAATAGAGTTGTAATGTCTGTTATAGAGTTTTATTTCTAGTTATAGAGTTTTATTTATATTCACTGTGTGGATGCGTCTCATGTAAAAGAGGTGAAACACTCATTCACACACGTGCTCTCACCTCTCTCACACACACTCATTCTAACTGATCACACACACAACCATTCAGACACAGTACACCCATGCTCTCATCTCACACATTCATTCAAACTGATCACACACACACTCATCCATACACACTACACACACATGCTCTCACTTCACACACTCATTCAAATTTATCAGTCATGCACATTAGACCAGGGGCGTAGCTAGGGTGCAATGGGCCCCTGGCCAAGAAGTTAAGAAGGGTCCCCTCTTTGTGTTCCGCTGGTGGGCCTCAGGGTGCCTCCCGGCTTGGTGGGCCTGGGGATGCTGCTATCAAACACACAAGACACCCAAAACGCAGCCAACCTATTAAGCACATTATGCCATGAAAACAGACATATATATAACCAGTTCAATTGTGCCCCCATAATCAATTCACGCTGCCCCCCACCCATAACCGTTTCATTTGCACCCCCAGGGAAGCGTGAATTGATTATATGGTGGGCAAAAATGAACTGGTTATGGGGTGCAGGTTTAAAGACAGTATTCCTGTTAGCAATAATTTCATTAAGAAGAATTAGTGAAATAGCAGCCATAGTAATTTCAGAACCATATTTGCAGATTTTCCAAGATAGAATAGATATTGCTTTACATCCTAAATTCCTACCTAAGATAGTATAAGTAAGACAGTTTTGAGAATGTGGCCCTTTTTACATGGAACTCTCCCACCCAGGAACATGCAGATTTCTGCATGTTCATGGGTGAAGGAGCCCTGTGTGAACGATGCAGCACACGTACCCACAGTGAGTGTGTGTGCATGCACACACCCACCTAACATGCATCTCCACTCACCCTCATCTCGTCCTCATTCACGGAGCAACCAGGGAAAACGGCAGTTGCTCTGTGGGTGCAAATGAGTGGGGATGCATGTGCGACCATGTGCACACCCCGCCCAGGGTTAGAAGGAACTGTCATTCTGAGGGGGAGACTGCTTTTTATACTAGAAGAGCTCGAGACCATCATGTGGTCTATTATTTGAATATGATGAGCATGCACAACCCAGATGTGAGAATGTTAGGACCCATCTCAAAGAACCTTCTTTACAAGGCAACAACCTTCTGATCATTCACATGGGGAGTTGTTTGTAAATGAACAGCTTTATCTCCCAGTCCAATCGGTGTCCCGGTCTCACTGCTGCTGCAGTACTACTAGCATACAGGGGCAGATGAGGGATAGGGACCCCTGCAACTTCAGCCCCCACCCCTCCCCTCCCCTAGACTCCCCTTCATTGTTTGTAATCACAGAACACATGTGTTGCTGGAGGAAAGCTAGAATGGTTGCCATCCAGAAGTTTTTGATCTAATAACTCCCATTGAACAGCATAGGCAGTGTTCAATGAGAGTTTTCTACCGCCTTAACTATAGTGCCAAGAATCTGGCCCTATAATACTTGAACTAAGGGTCACCTGATGATATTGGCAGGCAGTGGGTTAAAACAAACAATAAATAGTATTATTTTTTTTCACTTTGTATGCAATTGACATGTGGAACTCATTGCCAAGAGATGTTGTGAAGGCCAGTAATAGTGTGACTGCATTTAAAGTAGAATTGGATATGTTAATTAAGTTATAGATCCATCAATGCCAAATGGATAGTAGGATCACTTTGGTATGCCCTGTTTTCATACACTCCCTATGAAGGAAATGTAACACCAGTTTTTAAGAAGGAAGCCAGAGGTAACCCTGGAACCTACAGACAGGTAAACCTGACATCAGTACTGGGAAAACTGGTAGAGACAATTGTTAAAAGTCATGCCTCACTTATCTATTCAAACGTTATGAGTATGTCAACAGGCATGTGGATAGGAGTGATTCAGCTGATATGGTATATTTGGATTTTCAAAAGGCATTTGACAAGGTTCGTCACCAGAGACTCTTGACCAAACTAAGTAATCATGGTATAAGAGGAAGAATCCTGTCATTGCATGAGGTAGCTGGTTAAAAAATAGGAAACAAAGGGTAGGAATAAATGGTCATTTTTCAAGTTGGAGAGAGGTACATAGTGGGGTGCCTCAAGGATTTGTCCTGGGACCAGCATTGTTTAACACTATGATGATGATTATGTGACCAACATACATAACACAAATTAAACATACATATAGATGGTGTGAGCACCCTGTGTACACATTTTGTAGCCATGTCTGGTGTCATTCAACTCAGAATAATGAAATGAATATGACTATGATGAAATATTGTATTAAAAACATATGGAATGAGAATAAATACATTGTAACACATATGTAATGATCAGCAATCCAAACACAGAGTGTGAGCCTAAAGGCAGACAAACTGTCTGAGAGACAGGGCAAATCAACAAAAGAGATCAGCAAAACAATAGAGGTGTCGTGTCACTACCTGAGAGATGAGGGGTAGATGTGTAGTACCTGCCAAAGTCTTCAAAAGGCAGGAAGAGCCATTGAAAACCATTTAAAAAGCAATCAGAGACAAAGGAAGAGAGATTCATTCTGCAATTGACTGACGCTGCAACAGAAGAAGCAAGAAACTACACCCAGCCTTTCCATCTGGCTGAGCAATAGGGCTTTAGGCATACAACTGTATAGGGTAAGATTCAGCTTAGAAACTCACAAAGGTAGACTTGTGTTATCTTATATTTTGTTTTATTGCACCTTTATAACTAGTCTTGCACTAATCAATCTTGATTTACAAATTAAGGTTCTTTTAACTAAGCCTTTTGTGCTTGCGTGGTATTGACATTGGGGTGACACAGTAGAGGGAGTTCTGAGTTAGTACTCAGATGAACCTTAATTCATTTTCTGTGCTTTGGGAACTCTAAGGTGAGGGCTAACCCTTTCCAGAGTGAAACAGTTCCAGAGGGAGCTGGTCCAGTAGGCACTGTAAGTGGGGAAACTGAGTAATGTATACTCAGTTTCTTAGGTATCCACGGTTGGCCACTGTCAAAGGCAGGATACTGGATGCTGGTCTTATGTTCTTAAGAACCAGCCACATGAATATTCAAGGAATCTATAAATCCACCTAAATTATGTTACATGCACAGTTGCTCTCAGCTTTGCCTGCTGTACAACTTCCTGCAAGAGGTTAATAGGGAAGATTCACTCTCCCTCTCCCAAGATCATGTTGGTTGTACTCTTCTGCCATGCAAAGTGGCTTCTATATATTACTCCATGGTGAACTATTTTAGTTGAAGTTTAATGTCCAATTTCTGCAGTAGTATTCCTTCTGCATACCTGTGTGGAAGGATGAGTTCTGAATCCTGAAATTTGGGTCAGGATTTCAAATGCCATTAAATGCAGGGATGTTTGGACTGGAGAGTTAATTCGACTCATTAGAATCTATAGGCTTAGACTAGCCCCCAATAGGAAAAAGGTAGTCTGCAAAACTCAGAAAGAATAAAATGATCATAACACAATTCAAAGTTGGGATGTGTTAAGCCTTGGGGTTTTGATTCAGACCTTTTCCCACTTGTTTCTCTTTTGAACTTGGCCTGCTCTGCTTGTCTTTAATTAAAGTTCTACCCACTACTTCTTTTCAGTCATGGGTGTGCAGTTCCTTCATATCTTCCAAATTATATTCAGTTTAAACTGACTGCGCAGTCATTAGGGCTCAGAGGTCCCAGCAGTTTCTCATTAACTTCTGTCTTCTTATTCATTTGGTCAGTAAGTCCCAACATAAATACACTTTCTCATAGTAACATATTAATAAATGACCATTCCAGGACCAATTTATCATGTTGATAATTTCTTATTAAATCACACAGTGTGGCTCAAATGCTTCCCCTGTTTAACTGATATAAAAGAAGCTGAACTCAGGGAACTACCAGTCTATTTGACAAAGCTCAGAAGCTGCCAGTTCTGACTAGCAGCAGCACCAAACCAGATACACTTATTGCCATTCATCAGGTGAGCTTGTTGCACAAGCCACAAAACAGGTGCATCAGGAGTTCTCAATAAGTGTAAACCACCCAGAAATACTTGGAAACTTAGGAGAGCCCACACAATGTTGCTTTGATCCAAGCTTCCTTCAAATTCAGAGGAATTCTGGTCAAGGTTCACATTATGAGGAAAGATCTAAATCATGCAGATCAGCTTCAGAGATAACTAAAAAGTGTCATAATTAATTAAGCAACTGATTCAGCTCCTATACATTCTAGTTCATAAAAGAGATTGATTGAGTGAATTTCCAGAGCTGCTAAGACTGCGTTATGAAACCATGAAGAATTAGGGAACTGAAGTGTGAGAAAGTGCTCTCTCTAACATAATGAAAATCTTAACTAGTTACCAATGAGAGAGAAGGAGACAAAAGAGCAGTGAACCTCAGTCAATTGTTACTTAATGGTCCCTATAGGGCTGCAGCTGCTTGGGTCTGCCAGATTTAAAGGAAGACACACAGAAAGTCATAGTGTGGAAAAAGTTCTTATAAAAGACATTCCTGATGTTGGGGGTCTTAAAAAAGACAAAAGAAGGTGATTTTGATGTACTGTGAAGAAAACCCTGTAGAGTAGCAGTTCAGGGATACAAGGACTCAGAGTTGGCAAGGTCAACAGCACAAGTCCCATTTACTTCAGTGAGATTTGGTTTCTTACTAACTATTAGTATATGGGTTATTCTCTTGGAAAATTGTGCCCTACATCTTCCTGTATTCCTTTTTGTTATCAGTGCTTCACTTTCCATCCAGCCCAGAGAGCACATGCCTATAATGAATTTTGCACTTATGCTTTTTCCCAAACTGCTGAATCCATGCAGGTTAACCTGCTTAACCCTTATTCAATAGGTTTAACCGATTGATGGATTAGGCAATCTTGAAAACCTCTAATATGTCAGAGATCTTGAGTGTTAGTGCAGACAACTAACAATGTTATCCACTTGTTCAGACTGCAAACATGCATCTTTTTGTTATGTAGGAACCAAGTCTAATATGTCTTTGCTATGGGCTTGCTCGGCACAATGGGCTCGCAAGGACTTGCCATTAGCTAGGGTAGCAGGGGCCAGGCAAAGGGAGCTGGAGCTTACTGGGAATAGCAGCTGTGGCAGCAGTGCAAGATCCTGGGAGTGGCAGTAGCTGCAGCAGTGGTAGCAGGCTCCCAGAAGGAGCATTCATAGTGCTCCTACGCCAAGCCCCATCCCCCTGTTCTTACTGTACCAGCAGCTATGAGGTAGCCATTTGAGTGGATGCACAATAACTGGTATGTCAGTTCAACAGGCATTTGTCAACATGTGTTTAATTTTCCTTATAGTTGCCATAACCTCCACTAGCACTCTTTGGCAGATCTGTACATGTACAAATGCTTTCTAGACTGAGGCCAAAAAAGATTGAGAATTTCTCAACTTGGGAAATCCCTGGGGCAGGGGTGGGGAACCTCAGACCTGGGGGCGAAATGCATCCCACAGCTAACTTTTATTTGGTCCCTTTCTAGTTTCTATATCGAGTCCTTTCTCCCAAGCCCCGAGAGACTAAGTTTAGGGTAAGAGGGCAGTGAGGAGGACATGCACACAACTACAGGGAACAGATCCATGAATAGACCCGCCTCTTCCTGAGGACACCTCTTAAGCACCCTACCCACAACTGCTATGCAGCCCTCAGAACTTGCTCTAAGTTTCAAAGTGGCCCCTGGAAGGGTAAAGGTTCCGCACCCTTGTCTTAGGGCATCAGTGCAGAGACAACTGCTTTGGTAATCAGTGAGATGTGCAATCAAGGAAGTTACTTTTTGTCTGCATTTCTCTATTGGTTGCATGTGTTAATTATAAAATGGATCACTTCAGTCATCCCCCCTGTTTTTGGCTGGCTCACAGCACATGAGCTGACAGTTCTGATTTTTGGCGATACATGTCAGTAACCTTGCTGGCTCTCTGTTCTCCTGAGTCCCTTTTTCTCCTTTCAGGGTGAGATAATGTTAATTGAACAAGAGCCCATTGCATTTAAAAGAAAGGGCTTGGCGAGCAAGTAGCATCTGTTTTAATCCTCTTAAAGAGGTTTCTGGTTGGGCAGCGACCACTCACTGTGATATTACAACAGTATTGGCAACATTCTCCAAGTAGTCATTTCCTCAACTTACATACCCCTCTGATGTGCTAGGGGAATTAAGTGAGATGCAGGGGTCTGTGCAGAAAGAATGCTTGCTTGCCATCACTTCTGCAATGTGTCCCCTTTTAACTTCATTAGGCTTATTAAATCAAAGTGTGTGCCACTGGAAAAGTGTAGCTTTGGGAGATAAGGCTGCTAAGTGAGAACATCAGTGCTTTCAAACCACACTGCAGTGCTTCTGCTGTCTGGCAGTTACTTCTGCGAGATGTTCAATTTGTGTAGAGACCTGAGGCCTTAGGCACTTCAGTAAGGACAGACAAAGAGAATCTGAAAGACCCACTGTCCTAGAATAAGAGCATGCCCTTATTCAGAAAGCCATTAAAAGAAAGCAATAAAGGTTATATAATGTTTGCCTAAGAAAGATGGGAAGACAGTGCTGAGAGCAATGGCCTTTGGCTCTAGGTTGGAAACAAAGGATTCAAGTGAGAATGTACTGACAAAAGAACTTTAAAAATATTGTTAAAACCGTGACTGATCTGATGCAAGTAGGGTCTTACACCCCCTTGTGCCAAGAGAATTGATATTTGGAAGCCAATGTCCCCAGGGGGTAGAGGACATGCATGAATGATCATTCCATAGGTAGCAGCATTCTTCCACTTGAGTTGCATTAATTGCCACAGCATAATATTAGAGCAGTGGTTCCCAAGCTCTTGACACAGATGACCCTACTTTGGTTTTAAATATAATTGTATGGCCTCAGAGAGCCACAAAGACATGCAAAGTAATGTATATGAAATGTCACTCCAGATCACTGTCCCATCCCTACATAGCATGACCCCACAGGGGGTGAGGGGAGGAGTGGTCCATGCATAGTGTAATTTTTTCGGGCAGGGGGGAGGGGTTGCAATTCACCTTTCCGGACTGAGCAAGGTAATCCTTCTATGGATGGATGGATGGATGAATGGGCAGGGCACGATGTGTGCGTGCCTGCCGGCTGAGTGCACCCTCTGGAAGTGCAGCTGTTCTGGGAGGCAGGGGAACGACTCCTTTCCCCTGCTTTGCTGTATCCCCAGACAGTGTCCTCCTCGAGCAGCGAGCTCCAGGCACAGAGATCCCTGCAGTGGAGTCAGGCAGAGGCGAGGGTGGCTAGCTCCCCGCTCAAACTCTCTGTGTACACTTGGCGACAGCCCACTCCCCATCAGACCCCAACCGTGGCTTGGCTAACTTCCAGTTCTGGTTCCTAGCAGACCCCCAGGGCCCTATCAGTCCCTGGGCCCAAGCACCATCACATACACCTGCTCCAATAGCTATGCCAGTGATCAGCATACTTTTGGCATCTCACTCCAAATCTATGCACGATCTGATCCAGCGGTCTCAGCTACACATTCAACAAAAGGGGAGATAAGATCGAACCATGTGCTCACTTGGGACAGAGGAGAGGTCCCAAGGGGGTGATGGCAACATTCCATCATTTCCATCTGTGGCCTCCCCAACAGGAATGAGTGAAACCATGCAACAACAATCTGGCGGATCCCTACCAAATTCCACCGTCATATCAACACCACCACATAGGGTGGTCATACCTCCCCTTTAAAAGAGAACACTTATGAAAAACACATGTTGCAGGGCTGCATTGGTTCAAGTGCAGCCCTGCACCATGTATTTTTCATAAGCGTCCTCTTTTAAAGGGGAGGTGCGGCCACCCTACCACCACATGATTGACAGTATCAAAGGCCACTGAAAGGTCTATGATAATCACCTCTCTTTGGAACTAATATATTTAATTTCAGTCTGTGGTCTACAGAACCATTGATCCCAAACAATTAATAGTAGAAAATACATAAAATGTCCCTTCAGTTAGAATAACATGGACCATAGACCTGCACAAGTATACCCCAAAGCTCTGAATCAGAGTGACCAGCACTGAAAGAGTGTGTTTAGAGAAAGGGAACATTAACTCAAGCACAGAAAATGGATCTATGGCCCGGATCCATGATCTAGACCCTTCCTTTCCTTCCTCATCCTGAACACCCCAATTAGGTACTCCCATGCCCAACTCCTATCAAGCCTGGAGACTTTGTGACAGTTGCCAAAGTGGTCATTGGGAGGGAAACATTTCCCCACCACAACAAGGGGCACGCATCAGGCACATTTGTTTTCATTTTTATTTTCATTTTCATTTACAAAACCGCTTCATTTGGGGGGGAGGGATTCGTAAATAACCCCTACCATTTTTGTGGGTTTGTTGTTTTTTCCTTAGTTTTATGTTATTAAAAATATATTTTTTTTTAAATAAAAAATCGTTGTTCATGCACAAAATGGCTGCCAGACCATTCTGTGCATGCACGGCCCTTTTCCAAAATGGCGCCAGTAGCGTCGCCACCATTTTGGAAAAGGGCAGCTGGTCTGCGCATGTGCAAAATGGCCACTGCAAATGTGAAGACTGGCTGCCCTTTTCCAAAATGGTCATTTGGACGCTGCCATCACCATTTTGGGAAAGGGTGTGCATGCACAGAATAGTCCCAGCAGCCATTTATGCATGCATGGGTCTTTTTATTTTCATTTTTTAAAAATAACAAAACAGATGCTTTTTCATTCATTTTCATCCATTTTCTTTACCTTTGTTATCCGTTTTTGTATTTTAATTACTAAAACGAATGTGGCTTCATTCATTTTAGTAATTAATATAATAACAAAAACAAATTGCACACCCCTAACCACAACTGTATTCTGCCCCCACTTCCCCACGCACTGCAGTGTTAATCTTAATTACAAAATTAGCTGGAGAGTCTCTACCAGACAAGGGATCCAGTGCAGAACAATGAGTGTGACACGTTCCAAAGGCACTGCTCATGCTGCAGAATAATTGATATTATATGTGGTACGTAGGCTCCATCCTATTTGTTTTTCATCTCCCGGCTGGGTCCTTCACGTGGCACTGCTGGTCTCTGATAGCAACACTTTCTATGCCAGCGTGCATCTCATTCGTCATAATCAAACACGGAGAGGAGCTTGTTCATCTGAGTCACTTGACCTTGAATAGGAACAGCAGCCACAGCCTCATCACGGATTCAAGTGAAGAAGTGAACATCTCTCTTATCAGCACACTTGACAGCTACTGATAAACTGTCTTGTTCCTGTTGTTGTTCGCAGCACAGGGCTGATGCTATACTTAGTGGCAGACATTTTTTTTAGGGTGGGTTTTTTTTTTGCTACCAACTGCGGAGGATTATTCCTTTCTGTGGCTTCTAATTGTACCTTTTTGCTAGTGTGTCAAAACAAAATGGAGTATAGAACAAAGAGATCCCACTGAGAAAATTAACTGTATGCAGTAGAGATGGTAAGTATCCTGCCAGTGCCACACAGAAAGAGTCCTGCACTGTGGTTGAACATTATCCATTTATTTTTCTTTTAGCCTCACAAATGCTGGGCCAGATTCTTAGTCATGGGCCAGATCCTTGTCCTACTCCTCAGGTGGTACAACTCAGATCTGAACAGGCAGTTACAGAGGAAGGGGCTCCTCTGGTGTAGGAAAATTCTCAAGTGGTTTAACCTGTTCCTTCTGCCTGCAGCAGGCATTTCAGGGGTGAGACAGCATGTAGCTAGCGTGCTGGGGTGTGCACCAGGACCCCATGTCATTTTTCATTACCATTTTCATTATTAAAATGTGTGCTTCATTTTCATTAATAACAAAATGCTTTTTTTCATTATTGTTGTCATTATCGGTATTGATACCAATTCCAAACGAAGATTTTATTTTTTGTATTGGTATTGGTATCGGTATCAATTTCATGTGCCAATGAAAAATTATTGTCATAAGTTTAACTCCTTCCCTTTCTCATTGTGATACAGAAAGAATTGCACACAATATGTGCACAATATGTAGTTTTATTTATATAATATATACAGAATCTAAGCTAAACCTAACCTATGTTTAATACAAAATGTTGCTATCCTATAAACCTAATATATATAATAAAACAGCCTAGTATCTAAATATCTAATCTCTCCCTCTATATAATTAATATCTCTCTATATAATATATGGATGGGAGAGACAGGGGAAGGGAAAAGGAAAACTCAGAGGCATATCTACTATCTATCTCTAATCTCTCTCTATTCTCTATCTCTCTCTATATATGTGTGTACCTAAGGAATAAGGATTTGGTGGTACGGAAGATAATAAGGGATATATGTATGGGGGGATTTCTAGTGCAAGCACCAGCAGTTTCTGCAAACGCACCCTGACAAGCAAGAAAGCTAACACAGAATGAAGCAGTCCAGTCCTACAATATTAAGGGTTGCAGTGCCCTCACCCAGAGCCCTCCTGATTGGTTCTGGGAGGCAGAGGCATTGAGGAATCACAGGGTGCCATTCAATTGCTGGGATCTGCTTGCACTGCTCATTGGCTATAGATACATCTATCAGGTCCTTCCCCTCCCAGTTCAAGAGTTCAACACTGTTTCTGGCTCTGAGATCTTTGTTCCCTCTTCCCCTCTCCACATTTCCCTCAAAAAAACACCTGCCATGCAATAATGAAATCAGTAACGACTTTTGTTATCATTATTGATTTCATTTTTTTTTCATTATTGCAATAACAAAAATGACAATTTTCATTTTCATTACTGATATAACAAAAACTACATGCACACCCCTACTAGTGTGAGCTGCACCCCAGCAACCTGGATAAAATGGACCTTGTGGTATTGTTCCAGCTGGTATCTATTGGTACAGCCCCAAGGCTGCTCAAGCATCTTCTAGAGGAAATAACTGGCCCCTGACTTTCCCATGAACAAAGGCTTATTCCTGAGGGCAGAACCAATAAAGAGCACAGCCCATGGGTGTTGTTAAGTGGGGTTGCAAGGCAGGCAAATCAGCTTAATAACACAATACCTCCCCCCCAGGGAAGCCAACAGGGTCTGAACTCCATAATGACTCCCCCATGGGGGGAATGTTTTGTGAATGAGCTCTTAGAGAAGAGGAGAAAGAAAGGTGGTGAAAAGCCATGCAAAGCATTCTTTTTCCTAATAACTTCAGGACACACCTTATCTCTACCCTTACAGCAGTGGAAGTTCCCTTGGGAATAGAACCAAAGGCGAGGGATAGTGGCATATCTTTGAACTAAAACTTGCAGGCCATGGTGGATCCTTTCAACCCACATGTTAATTTATTTTATTTTGATTTGTCTCCCACCCTTTCCAGCAGGCTCAGGACGGCTTAGAACATGCACAAATATTTTAAAAAAACCAATGAAAACATCAAACTGTATAAATACCAATTAAAATGCCTCCTACCCATCCCCAACCTTATCTCCACCCACTACAAGCCCAGCCAAATAAGCAGGTCTTACATCGCCTCTGGAAGATGCTCAGGCTTTGGTAAATCTCCAAGGGAAGGGAGTTCCCAAGCTGTGGGGCAGTCACCAATAACGCATTTCTCTCTGTGTGCCTATATTGTCTGGACCTGGTGCAATGATGGAACTTGCAAGAGGTTGTCCTAAGGGAGCGCAATGGAACATAGGAGGGAAGGTAGTCCTTAGATATGTAGTGCCTAAGCCATTTAGGGCTTTATAGGTCAAAACCACATAAACCCTGGTCTGTCTCCATGACCCTGGAACTGCAGTGGGAGAAAAATTGTGGGAAACATGACCCACACGTCTCCCATGAAAATGATGTTCATGGTAGGAAGAAGATGGGAGTAGTGGCTGTTTGTCTGTCCATGTCCAGAGCTCAGTGCCACAAAGGCATAGTTATCATGGAGTGAGGGAGCTCAATTGATCCTGGACTCTGGACTCAAGGGGGTGGGGAGGACTTTGCAAGCAGCCTGAGCACCAGTAGGAAAATTTCAGAGTGGGGTGGAGAAAAAGCAGCACTTCTCCATTGCTCCCACCCACTCTGAAAATTTGGTAGCAGTGCTCAGGCCAAAGGGCTCTGCCAACAAGGATGTTTTCAGAGTGGACAGGGGTGGAGTGCCTGCTCTGCCCTCACCCACTAAGAACCATAACCTTAATGATAATTCATAACCAGTACCTGGACCGGGAGGAGGCTCTGGTTCAGTTTCGCCTTAGCCAGAAACTCACTGGGTGACCTTGGCCCTGTGGCAGAAGCCAGGAGCAACCCTTCCCTTTCCACGTGACCTTCACTGACACTCTGGCTTCCAGATTGACTAGGCCTGATTTTGCAACCAGCCGCATGGCAGGATTTCGCAATACCAGGGGAAGAGGCCTACAGTCAGCATGGCTGGAGGGGTCATTCTCTGATTGGACTAGGTACAGCCAGGTAACCCCCCAAGGACCAATCACAAAAGAGGGGTAGGGGGCTTTTAAAAAGAAAGCCACACCTCTCAGGGGAAAGTGTTCCATCTTGTCTTCTGTTGGCTCTGAGATACTGACCTGTTTTGCTATATTTATTTATTTATTTATTTCTATTATTTATACCCCGCGCCCTCCTGTAACCAGCTCGGGGTGGCTTCCAACAATTTACAAATACATAAAAACACTATAAAACAGTTTAAAACAATCAGCAATATTTAAAACAAGGCCACGGAAGTTAAAACAGTAAAACAGGATTGGGACAAAAAAACATAACCCTAACCCAACCCCCAACCCCCAAAGGCCTGGGTGAACAGCCAGGTTTTGCAACACCGCTGAAATAACAATAGGCTTGGGGCCAGGCGGGCTTCCTCCAGAAGGGAATTCCAAAGGCGCGGTGCGGCCACCGAGAATGCCCTCTCCATTGTGGCCCCCCGCTTTATGCGGGGAACCTCAAAAAAGGCATCCCTGGCTGACTGCAGGAGCCACTCTGGGGCACGGAGGGCGAGGCAGTCCCTGAGGTATGAGGGGCTCAGACCATAAAGGGATTTGTAGATCAATACCTTAGCTATGGAGCTAAGGGAATGGCTCCTGGCCTGTTTGGACTAAGCTGAACCTAAGGACTGAACCCCTTTGCTGCAAGGCAAAGGCGCACTTAAAGCTGTGAGTAATTGAATGATACATCTGAGGGACCAGTTTAGGCTAGATGCTACTAAAAGGGCCCTCGTGCCTAACTGTGTCTGATCAATTGCTTTTGCTCAAGGATTCAAAGTACCTCACATGGTTGTAGCCTGTGATGCTGGGTTTAAAATACCATTAAAGTAATATTCCTTTTTCTGATCTAAAAGATGTGTGTGTGTGTGTGTGTGTGTGTGTGTGTTAGTGAATACATCTCTGTACGCTCAGGCGGCAGAAATTGGGAACTGTTTTATCCTGGCTTGCGAACCTGGCTGTTTAAAGAAAAGGGTAGAGGTCTCATTCTCCCCAGAGGGATGAGACTCATGGCCCAAGTATATTCTGGGTGGTGGCGGCGGAAAAGATACCAGATAATAAGTGGGTAACGGGGTGCCAGGAGGCTGGGGTGAACCCCAGTGGGCTCTATTATGTCACAGACCCAGTCACTACTCTCTCAGCCTAACCTACCTCACAGGGTGGTTGTGAGGATTAAAAGTAGGGGGGTACTATATAGATAAAAATTATTATTATTATTTTATTATAACTTTCTTCAAGGTGGGGTTGCTGCCTCTCGGGGGGGGCAGGGTCAGAGGAGGGGCTTGCTGGGAGCTAAGGTGGCACCACCACTTTTTTTCATTATTTATTTATTTTATTTATTTAAAATGTATATCCTGCCCCTCCTGCCCACAGGGCAGCCTGGGGCGGTGAACAACAATCAATAAAACAATTTTTTTTAAAAACAAAAAAACACAACAATTTAAAAATACAATATGTGGGGAAACCCCCAACCCTCGCCAAAAGCCTGGCGGAACAGCCAGGTCTTACATACACGCCAAAATAGCAGGAGAGTGGGAGCCAACCTTTGTGAGGACCTGTTCCTTTGGGAGACCCTACCCCCATGTCATTATGGGGCCCCATAATTGGGACATGATCCCGGGCCCTCCACAGTCTTGCTATGCCACTGAAACACCATGGTGTCCTGTCTTCATAGGAACAAGAGTAATTGCTGTTATGTGGAGCCTCATCTCTCCACCTCCTCCATTCTGTGAGCCAGATTGCTATGTTCACCTTTCCCATTCCCCACCACATCCTGCAGGATGGTCAATAAGCTGATAACATCCGAGTAAAGAGAAATGTTGGTGTCCTCAAATGGACAGAACCCACACCTCTGCTCTGCCTCACCCTCAGGCTGGCCATCCATTTAAAGGTGGCCCACCAGTTGTGTAGATGGAGCAGAGGCAGAGCTGCTCTGGGGCAGCCCCACTGGTGATGCTCTAGAACATCCAGGAGCACCACTAGTAGAGCAGGCTGTCCAAACCTGGGTCACTGGCCTGAGGCAGGACTGCTGCAGCTCCACTCTCAGATAGGGTTTGTCCTGGGCAATGCCATAGAGTTGTCAGCAGCAGCCTAGAACGTCGGACAATCCATCTGCAACTCTATGGTGCAGGGGACAGGGGTGCCATATAGGCAGATTGTGGGTCGCAGAAGTCAGTGGATCATTTAAACCTGACCCAAGCAGGGCTGCAAGCAGGTAAACACAGGGGTGCACCCCCAGACCTTGGGGTGACCATCCCCGCGTCCATGTGGAAATACCCAATGACAGCCTGTGGCTTCACCTCTTAATCAAAGTGAACCAGGTGGGCAAGCTGTGGCTCCCATACCAAACATTTCCTGGTTTGCAAGTCTCCTGCATAGTAACACAATCACCTCCGTGCAACACTCCGCAGTTCTGTCACTTCCCACATGCATGCTCTTGCAAGCTATTGTCTCTGCTAATTAATTGAGATGGTGATGATGTCAAAACTGTGAAGTTAAAGTACTCTCAGCTGTGCTGTTAGATACTATTCCATCCTTACCCAGGCACAGTCGCATAGGGAATCTCAGGAATCTCAATATCCTTTCTCAGCCTGCATGCTTATGCTACAGTTTTCCATGCAATCGTTGTTAATATACTCTATATTCTCCTCAGGTGTTCTCAAACTGTATAGACACCAGTTAGAAAGAAGGCTGATGTGTATCATGTACCTAATTGCTACAAAAATATATTTGCTTTCTTAAAAAGTCTACTCCCACTGTACTGAAGTGTGAATTTAAGCCTCATTTGCAAACGTGTTGACAACTTTTACTGTGGCATTTGTTACATCAGTGTTGGATCCAGAGAAAAATCGAGACCTTGACATCACACTGAGGGAGCCAGTGGGGCTGATCTCATGCCCCGTGCCAATCAGTGATCACACACATCCCCTTAGGGATTGCATTGTGCCATGTGGAACCTGAACAGATCCCACTTGGGATTGTGGCCAATGGGGTTACAACAGTGTATTTATTTATTTATTTATTTATTTACACAATTTATACCCCGCCCCTCCTGCAAAGGAGCTCAGGATGGCTAACAATTCATAAAAACAAAATAGATAAATACAATAATATAAATACAATAAATATGTAATGAAAATAAAACATAATAAAACCTTCAATTCCAATGGGGACGTCAAAAAGAAAATTAAGAAAACATACAGAAACCCCCGTACCCTAACCCGCAACCCCCCACCCTTCACCCATCTCCCTCACCAAAGACCTGGTGGAACAGCCAGGACTTGCATGATCGACAAAAGGAGGAGAGGCCCGGGGTCACCAGAGCCTCTGCTGGTAGGGAGTTCCACAGCCTAGGTGTGGCCACCGAGAACACCCTATCCATAGTCACCCCCTTGGATACCCAGGGTACTTCAAGAAGGGCACTCCTGGTGGACCGCAGGGGCCGATCCAGAGCCCAGGGAGTGAGGCGGTCCCTCAGGTAGGTAGGGCCTAGGCCATATAGGGCTTTATAGGTAAGCACCAACACCTTGAATCAGGCCCAGAAGACTATAGGCAGTCAGTGCAGAGCATGGCGCACTGGTGTAATGTGCTCACGATGACTCATCCCTGTCAGGAGATAGACCACCACTAGGAATGGGCGAACAGAACTGAATTCAGAAATTCGGCTCGGTTCGGAAATTCTTTTCGGTTCGGAAGTTTGGATCAGTCGACCGAACTTTTCGAGTTCGGTCTGAACTCTGAACTTCCAAACAAAGTTTGGAAATTCAAACCCCATTCAACTAAATGGAATATTATCTTTTAGGGATGGGTGAACAGAGCCAAGTTCAGAAATTCGGTTTGGTTCAAAAATCGAGTTTGGTTTGGAAGTTCGGTTTGGTCAACTGAACTGGTCAAGTTCAGTCCGAACTTCCGAACCACGTTCACCCATCCCTAGCCACCACATTCTGCACCAGCTTCAGCCTCCGAAAGCCTACCACTATGGGTGGCCCCACATCACCATGAGTAACCCTACATAGAACGTGTTAAAATACTTCAATCTTGAGATGATGAAAGCATGGATGATAGTGGCCAGGTCAGAGTCTGAGTTGTACGGCCAAAGTCGCCACATCAGATGTAACTGGTAAAACGCCAGTTAATTACTCATGGGTGCAAGTGCAACCTACGATCAATGACAGCACAATGTCACAGCTGTGAGCTTACAGATGCTTCCCTGTGCAAGAATAAGTTACAGAGAGTGGATACTCCAGCCCCTGACACCTTCAAATACTGATCCTTTCCTTCCATTATGCTGTCCATTGCTCCAGCTTTTGTCCAACTATGTACACATTAGTGGAGGGCAGTACCAATGTGTGGGAAGGGGAACCAAAGAAGTTCCTCAGACAGACAAATAGATCTCAAATTAACAAATTATACTTTGTAAAAATCCTTGCTGAAACTATTCATTCCGAGTCAGTCTTAGATAGGAGCAATAGGGGTGGTTGCCCTCGGCCCTGAACTTTTGGGGGTCCCACAGGAAGTACTTCCCTTGGACTCTATTGTCGCCGATCCAGAAAGGCCTTGGGATCCCCAAAACACTCTTCCTGTTCCTAGGGACCTGCCACCGCTCCTGAGGTTTGTGGTTGTTGTTGGTCTCCCGGGGGTCCCTGGAGACCTATGTCAGGCAGCAACAGGTGCTCCTGGACCCTCCAGGACTTACCAGGGGGTGGGTAGGTAGATTTTGCTAGAGAAGGAAGGCAGGGTCCAGCAGCCACAATGGAGTGCTTTGGGTGGATGGAGCAGAACCTGCCCATCTGCAGAGTGCTTGGGCAGACCTGCAGGGCCTGCCACCCTGCCCCAGCTTGACCTAGCCACCCAAGTAAGTTCTGGGGGGCCCAGGAGCTCATGCTGCCACCCAACATGGCTTCTCATAGGAGTAATTCACTTTATAACTGCTCACTGCTCACTCACATACACATGTACTCAGCCCTTCAATGACCCATCTTATACATGCTCACACACACACCTACTACCTCCTCTCTCGTGCGCACACGCACACACACACACACACACACACACACAGAGCCCCTCACTCGCCCATCACACACATGTACCAACAGCCTCCATCTCAAACACACAACCAGCCCCCCTCTCTAGGGTGGCCATACCTCCCCTTTAAAAGAGGATGCTTGTGAAAAATACATGGTGCAGGGCTGCACTGGAACCAATGCAACCCTGTACCATGTATTTTTCATAAGCGTCCTCTTAAAAGGGAGGTATGGCCACCATACCCCTCTCTGCCATTCACACACACAACTAGCCCCTCACTCACACCTCACACATGCACACAACCTGCCCCATCTTGCTCACACATGCACACAACCTGCTCCCTCAACCCCCTTCTCTTGCACACACACACACACACACACACACAACACCCCCTCAAAAGGACTACCCTACTGAGTCAGACTTAGGGTCCACAAAAATAACTTCTTTATATTCCTAAGTAGGCACCAGACTGCCATTTGTTGAAGGGACATCATTATGTGGGCAGGGCCATAGGGGGCCTGCATTTTATTTTTGGCCTGGACCCCACAAATTCTAAGGCTGGCCCTAATTCCATTGCACCCATTTCTGCAACCAAGTCAGTTAATGGTGGCACCCTTCACCTTCCCTCACTCACAGACTAGTGAGAGAGGAAAAGCACGTTATGAAATGACCTGGACCTAGTACTGTGGATCTTGTCAACTATTGATTGTCAATTTCATTTTCCAAAGTGCCTGAGTTACATGAATGGCTTTGCATGACTTTGCATACATAACACATGCTAATGGAATATGTCACATTGCATAGCTGTGGCTTTTAGGGATGTGCAAACGCGATTCGGATGTTTGGAGTTTGGACTGAACTTGGTCTGCTCGGACGTCCAAACCGAATGTCTGAACTGAACTTGAAAATGGCTGAACAGTTCGATCATGTTTGGGTGAGTTCAGATGAGTTTTGGGGCGGGAAAAACGTGACTGGAAGGAGGAGGCAGCTGAGGAGCAGATTTCCTGGCACCAGGGGTTAAGATCAGGGGTTGTTTCAGGGCCAAATGATACTGATACCGAAAAAAACTTCAAATTCGGTATCAGTATCGATAGCGCTATTTTCAAATGTTCGGCCAAATTCGGCCGAACTGAACTCCGCCAAACCGAACAACCAAACCCGAACTCGGGTTTCGAACCGAACGACCGAACATCTGAACCACATTCTGTTCGCGCATCCCTAGTGGCTTTGTACATTTCAGTATCTGCAACAAATGACAAATGTATCAAAAATACCTTGAATCAGAATACTGCTTCTGTGCCAGTGTAGATGAACTTCAAATTCACTGGTTTGTCAGCGATTGAGGGAACATCCAGAAGACAGCTCAGACTAACAGCACACGACAGCTTCTCAAGGCACTCTTTAGCAAACATCAGGCTGCAATTCAGTAGGTAAATTAAAGTTTAATCTATAAGGGTGCCGAGTCCCATGGATGTGATAGACTTGGGTGCTTGCAATATACAGGGGTGCCAACCTTTATTTTGAAGGTGTATGAAGACGAACTCCACATTTATCTTTCTAATGAGAACTCTCTACAGATGGGAAGAGGTGGTATTGCCCACAGTCTGCCCCTACCTCTCTGTATTTCAAGTGTGCTCACACAAGCACTAACTGGATATGCCCATTCCCGAGAGCACTACCCCAGGCACAATCATTCAGGGAAGCATCAAATGAACATTCTTAGAAGCACCATCTTCAAGAAGGACCCTAAAGGGTCTTAAGGGGACGGGCTGTGTTAGCATCAGCATGAGTAAAAGCAGAATGTGATTGTGAATGTTGTGAAGTGCTTCTCCCTACCTTCAAACTGCGACGTACAGTTCCTCATTAATTGGATGCTATACCTGAATCTTTATTGCCTTTCTTATTAGTCTGCCCTGTTCTTCTTTCAGTCTGTCGGATGATGACATTTATTGACCCTGAACTAAAACTGAAGCTACTAAGAGTCCCACTTCAGCAAAACTCAGAAATACCTTCCTTGGTGACTTTCTTTAGTCCAGTTATTAATGTTTAAATTGAGAAGATTGGCACGACCAAAGGCAGAGTCCCCCATGATAGCTCTGCCTGACTAACAGTTCAGAAGAGGACTTGATTATCAGGGAAGATGCAGCCAGTAACAGGACATTCATGCAGGAAGCTGGTTGCTTAGATTTATTTTCTTTGACTCTATCCCTCTGGCCAGGTCATAGATCAGTCTGCTCATAGATCAGGCCCCAGGGGTATTTAGGATGGAGATTACAACAGTTTAGTATGAATGAACCAGAAGAGAATCTGACCAGTGAGAGAACAAGTGTTACTCTGCAGATAAGTTTTTTCAATGTCTGGTTTTCAAGTATGCAATAAATTATGTCACCCAGCCTCCCCCATCCCACATACACACTCAAAATGACAGTGAATATTTATATGATAATGCTGCCACTGTTTGTTTATCTTTGTGTCCTTGTGCAGGTTCATTTCCCAGTAATGCTGGTTAGCTAAATAGATAGGAGATGGTTTTTTTCTTTACACAACCATCTTTTATGTCAGCGCCCTTTATGCTTGTACATTATAAATGACAATATACACACTATCTTGTAAATCGTCAAACTTTTCTATAAGGAGGTTCCTGTGGAGACAGAATGGGTGTCTTCAGACAGACAGGGAGCAGCCCAGAGCAGCCATTTGGGTGCCCCAGGGAGGAGTGCACACCCCCATGGGTTTGTTTGCCTTCACACAGACAGCTCGATGCGCAGGTGAACAATGTCCATGGGCAGCAAACACACATTACCCTTCCCCCAGGAAAGCCCCAAGTTAAGAACACACAGACAGGTGGGCCAACACCCTGGCGCAGTCACTACCCCATGCTCTGCCCAGGAGCCCACCCCTTGCCAGGAGACGCAACTCTAACAACTATGGCAACGGGACGCAGCAGCGTTTGTTAACCCCTTACTGCCCACAACCCCGGGGGCTGGACCATCCCCTGCTGTGCCGCAAACCCCCGGGGTGTGGGGGCAAACAAATACCAGCCCCCAGCCAACCCTGATGACCCAGTGACACCCACAGAATGCTGATGTCTGGGAGCACAAGGCAGACTTTATTAAGTGGTCAGAGCAAACAGGGAAAGGAAGATGGAAAGGCATGGCTGAAAGGTCCAGAAAGCAGGCAGTTCAGGTCAGGATCTGGGGGGGAGCTGTAGTCCCCTCAGGCAGCCTGGTCCAAGGTGCACAAGTAGGAAGCAGCAAACAGACCAAGTCTGATGTAGGGCAGGGGAACTCCCCCATCCCCATCCCCCACATGGTCCCCACTCAAACACATGGTCCCAGGACCCCATCGCTTTCACCTCCCGCATCTTCCGAGTGTGGGTCAAGTATATCCCCATCTGCCAGGGTGCCTTCAAGCTCCGGGCCACTCCACACCTCAGTCATGACTACCAGCTCCCTGGCAGCAGCAGCATCCCCATAGGTGTTTGCCATAGCCCTCAATTCACCTGCACCACCCACCCATCTGGAAGAGGACACAAGACTCATGCTCAGGGTTCATACATGAGTTTATGTGGGGTTGGGCCAGGGAACATACCGGGTGGGGGGTAGCAGTACAAGGGACCAGGCCATGGGGGCCTATGATGGCACAGTCAGGTTCCATGCCCATCAGGGCCTCCCTCTCTCTCATCCCCTCCTGAATGCAGCTGTCCTCTGCTGTTTGGTGTGGTGTCTGGTCAGGGGGAATCCTCCTCCCACTGCACTGGATGCTGGGGATTCATGGGTGTAGCCTGTGGTTTCAGTGAGTGAGCCGGGGGGCTCGACATGCTGGTGAATGGGAGAGCAGGAACAGGAATGGTTGGACTGGCCAGCTCAGTGGGAGCAGGTGCAGACTAGTGGGAAGGGCCCAGTTGCTGCTGGACAGCCCTGGTAACTAAGGGGGAAACCCGGGCTGAGTGGATGGGAGCGGGTGGGGAACTGTACCTGCCGGGGGTAGGGGAAGACATATGGAGCCTGCATCTGGGCAAGCATCGAGGCACCACCACTCGCAGCATTTACGTGCTTGGTGAGGGAGTGCCGAACATCAAGGGATTCGTTATGATGCTCCTTGTCTCTGCTCTCACCTCTACTGCATGGTGAGGGTGGGCCACAGGTCAGCTCAGATGTGGTTCCAGTGTCTTTCCTCCCACCAGCAGCCCCTTCAGGCCTCAGCAGCGAAGGTTCTGAGTGGTTCAGCATTCTACTCCAGGGCCCTCCTGTGCTGTTTGGTCATCCCCTGTAGGCATCCCTGATCTCATCTTCCTAGTACATGGTTTCCTCAGTCTGCTCCCTGCCCATATCCTCTCTGCATCACCTGTTCTGCACCTGCCACTCCTAGTTATGCTGGGAACTTGTTGACAGCATTGGGTTGGGTTGGGTTGGGTTGGGTTGGGTTGGACTGGGCTGGGCTGGGCTGGGCCGTAGTGCCAAACGTACAGCAGGGAATGGGGGGTTGGTGGGGGTGGGACATTAGGTCATGCCACCTCATGACAGGCTCTGCACTCCAGTGTATGGCCCCCACCTTCCAGTGGCAGCTGGTGCCCGCTAGTACCCCTGCTCTCCACCCTCTGCCAGTTTGGCTGTCAGAACCCCATCCCCCTCACAGTGGTCACGCTCACCACTTCCATCCAGAGCCGTTGTGTCCTGCTACCATTTGGCCGGTCCCTGTTGCTCTTCTGGTCACTTGTGTACACAGTATAGGATTACTGTCAGGGACTTGAATAGTGAAAAGTGGCTGCTTCAACCCTCTGATCATAACACTCTGTTCTGCCACCCTAGATGGCCTACTCACTGGTCTCTTCCATGTTCTCTGTGTGGGTGGCCTCCCTGTCCTCTGTGCCCTCCACCTGCACCCCCTGAAGCCCAAATGGGGGGTCCTCATACTCAAATTTAGAGGATTGTGTTTCAAGGGTGACGGTGCTGCCCCCATACCCCTCCATGACTGGTGAGTCTGAGAAGAGCTCTTGACCTTCCTCATGGGCCTTTGCAGAGATAGTGGAGTCACAGTAGAGTCAGAGTCAGGTGGGCATCCATCTGCTTCCACCCTATGGTGCTGTCCTGTAGCCAAGAGGCCACTGTCACCCCATCCCTGTACAGGAACCAGTCCAGCAAGTCATGGTACAGGCTAGTTTGCCTTCTGCATATAGACTTTCATTTGCCATCATGGATCTCTTTATATCGATGTTACCTGTTGCTGACATTCGTTCATGGACTTAGGGTACCCTATCTGCTCCATCCACTCAAAAATACCCTTAATACCAGTGTATTCCAATGGGTTTTCACAAGCTGACACTGGACCTTTTCACCTGCACAGGGCTATGTGGACTCTGGTCTTCTCAGACCAGGGAGGGCTGTCCTGCTGGCAGTTGAAGGGGGGCTGTCCTTGTGCCTGCAGGTTGGGCCCATGATGTTGCAGTGGTGCTTGCACTGCTGGTACTTGCCTGTGGGGACAGTACAGGATGCATACACCTTAGTGGCCTCCCTTTAGCTGCTGGACCTGCCCCCTCCCTCACCCTCTCTGGGGTTGTGATCCTACTGGCTGCTGTCCTCCATGTCTGGTAGGTGCTGCTGATCCTCTGTCCTCCCAGGGCTTCTGCGGGCACTTACCTCCATTCTCCCTGAAGGGTTCCTATGTGGGGCCAATATGTGTTTGGATTTTGCATGTGTTCCTTTAAGGGATGGGGTGGGGATTGGGAGTCAAGATGGCCACACTCATTCTGGGAGCCACTCTGGATTTTGGTCTGCCAGCATCTAGGATCCAGGTGGGACGGTGTGGAAACAGGGCTTGCAGGGGTTGTTCAGACAGACAGCAACTCCATGTTTGCCCATTCAATTGTCCCCAGGTTTGGCTTGCTTGCACAGCAAGGTGTGCTCCTGGATCTTCCAGAGTGTCTCGTGGGGGGCTGCCCTGGAGCAGCCACAGCCTGCTCCATGTTGAACATCTGGTGGGTGCTCTTCAAACAGACAGGTATAATGGGGGCTTGCATGGGCAAGATTTATTTATTTATTTATTTATTTTTATTTCAATTTCTTGGCCTCCCCCTCCTGCTACAGCAGCTCGGGGTGGCTCACAACATATTAAAACACACACAAAAATAATAATATATTAACATAAATAAGGCATTAATAAATAGACAGATACAAATATCAGTATAAAGCCAGTCATAAAACATACCCCAAGGCGGAGCTAACCCCCCAGCCTCCCCATCTCTCTCCCCGAAAGTTTGGCAGAACAGATGCTTCCTGTCAGTTTACAGCCAATCTGTGTTAAGATGGACAAAGTATACAACAAAACAGGAGCTCTGGAACCATTCCAAAAGTGAGGGGACAATGTCCACACAACCCCTTCCAGAAGTGTAAGCTCTCAGGCAGTGTTGATCTTATTCTTTGTAAAGTGCCAGGTACATTGCTTGCACTATATAAATGCTCATAATACTAATAATTAATAAGCGCCACTGCTGATTGTAACTGCACTGAAAATAAGGAGTCTGTGGTCCATTGGCCCCCTTGGCTTCACACTTCCTTTTCTCTTTTAGATGAGATTCTCCTCAAGATCTTGCACCATCATCAAGATCATCCCCAAGATCTTCATGAGTAGTCTTGATGCTTGTGAGATTCTTGCAAGAATTAAATTCATTCTCATTTCAGCCCTAATCTACTTCACTCTGGTCAAGTGGTCATGTGCAGTGAGGAAGAGAGAAGAATGTTGACTGGAATCTGAGCAGCTGGCTATTGTGTAAGAGGAAGGTATGGAAGAGGCACATGAGAAGAAGGCTATAGGACATGTAGACCTAGCAGCAGATTTGAGGGACAAGGGATGGGATTGTATGGTGATCCCATTTGAAGTGGGCTGTAGAGGTTTTTTTTGCCACCTCCTTGCAATAAAGCTCCTTGCCTAAGCCTTTCTTAAGTAAACTGGATGGTGAAGTTGATAATGAGCGCTGTGAGTGATGCTGGCTGAGCAGCAGAGAGCAAAACAATGTGGATGGGTGGAGGTCTGCTAGCCCCACAATCCAGCAAGTTGCTTTACTCTCCACTCAGAGAGGTCCTGAGCTTAATGACTCAAACCATTTTAGATCAATGGTGCTCAGCTGGTGACTGTGATATGCCTTCCATGGCAATTTTTCTACAAATGTTATATTGTAAATCCTCATGACATGTTTTAACCTATTTTACAGGCAAACATGCAAAAAGTCAGATGCTACAAATATTAAATAACCAAAACAAATGTGAACATTTGGCAAACGTAAGTGCTTATCAAACAACTAGGTCTATTTCATGAAATTCCAGCATGCTTCTGGTCTCTAAATAAATCCCAATCTACAAGCATCAGGCAAAAATGCATTAGCTCACTTTGGAATAATCCAAAATGGGTTAGGCTCCTTTGAACATCCTGCATCATTATTGATAACTCTTAATTTGGAGAGAGAAACCAGAAAAAAATTGATGAAAAGCAAAGTGGCTTATAATGAAAATCCCTCCTGTAAGTCTCTTTAAATGGTTTAAGCTACAACTTTCTGGGTCACAGCCATTCTGTCTAATGTATGCAATTTTCTAAAATAAACACAGTTGTGAATGGAATAAAGGGTGGCTCACAGAAGGAGCAATTGAATGTAGAGCCTTCTCCTTATATTTCTGTTGTGTATCTGAATTTAAGTATCTGATTTTAGGAAGTATTCCCTCTACTGGGGTCCTAGTTCAGGAAAGCAGTATATATGTGCTTGACTTTATGTGTTCAAGTGCTTCCTATTTATTTATGCTTCCATCCCACCCTTCCCCTTAAGACTCAGGGTGACCTACATAAAATACGTAACCTACAGAATGCAATCAAACCCCACCTGTAAAATGCACCCAACCCCACCTGTAAAACACCTTATCAAAAAGAAAGGTTTTACACTGCCTCCATAATCTGCTCAGGCTCGGGCTCTGATGGACCTCCATGGAAAGGGGGTTCCACAGTACTGGGGAAGTGTGGAGGAATTTTTATATTAAGACCTTATGAACATAAGAACCATACAGAACCAAAATCAGCAAGAGAGCGCAAGATGGAAGACAGATGGATGCTCAGTAGGGAGAAAGAAGCAGCCCTTTTTTAAATGAACTTTGCCTGCTTAACAAAAGCTAATTATCTTGGCAATTTAGGCTGAGAACAGTTTCACACTGTTCTTTTTACAAGTAGATAAGAGAGCGATAACCTTGCAGCTGCATAGACTAAGTGAATTGTTTAGACTTCTTAGGATAGCCATATTGTTTTGGGAACATACTTGCTGACTGTGTAAACAATTGCTGTAACCTATCACTTTGTATGACGTTATTTTTGATTGATACCCTGTATCTATCTGTTTGAACCGGTATCTATAAAATACCTATGTAATTTCTGCTCTGGCAGACCAGCCTGGAGATTTGCATGTTCTCCAGGTTCTGCTCTCTCTCATTTGCACTTTGAGATTAATAAAGAACTCTGACAGATTTTCACCAGCAGCTTGTGAGTATGGAATTTTCTTCTACAATTTGGCGACCACGAAGGGATAGGCTCTAAGCCCGGCAGTGTCCAGAGGGGTTGCAGGCCGCTTCCATCCCACGTCCAGGCACCAGATAAGGTTAGGGGCCTTTTGAAACTCCTGTGGAGGTGTAGGGAAGGAGGCTGACCGTGAACTCTGGGGCCAGACCATTTAAGGCAGACGCCTGTCGAACCATTTTAAGCTGAGTGGTCAAGACTGTCAGACATTCTTTTAGTGTAAATAGTAAGTAAGTAACGTAGCTATGGAATAGAAGACTAGTCAGAAAGGAAAGTGTTAAGTGGATCCACAGAACTCTGCCAAGTGGGAGTTCTAGACACATATGCAAAATCCATGGGGGTTGGGAATCCTGCCAGGAGAGGGGATTTCTAAATGCATATGTTCAAGTCCTTCTGAGGGAAGGCTGAAAAGAAGAGTTAATTTAAGAATGTGATTGAGTTCCCTGTTTGTGTATGTGAACGCTAACTGAATCTGGGTCAGAAACTAAATGTCGCATTGCAAGGCTCCTTGGATTGGGAAGCTGCCCTGGATGGGGCTAATTACCCTACTTGGATGAGTAGGTTAATTTTGCAGATGTGCACTTTGGTGGAGTCCAGTGATTTGGGGGCATGAGTGAAATTATTCCCCTTTCCCAGTTTAAACAATTGGGGGAGTAACTGAAGTGCTTGCGGGAGTGAAAGAGTTGAAGTGAGTATGTGGAAAGGAATTTGCTGAAATTCCTTTGTGAGTGTATTCCCCAATGATGGAGTGTTTTCAGGTTTTCCCTGTGTAATTTGAGCCAGTGACTGAAGTATGTTTTATGAGTGCTGATTGAAGTGAATTGTGTTGAGAGAGAGAGAGAGAGACATACGACTCTCTGAGAGTTATTTTTTTTAAGTTTCCTTGTGTGAAATCCTTTGTATGATGGGGAATAATATGGGGAAAAAACAAAAGTTTAAGAACTTTCCTCTCTGCCAAAAGGCTGCCCTGCTTGGTTTATGTATATAATTTATGAAGAGAAGGTCTGTAAATATTTAGAGGTATGGCACATGTACACCAGAGGTGAACCTGACTTGCAATTTCCTGTTTTTGGCTCATTTGATTTGGATAAGATTGCTTATCTTCGCCAAATCCTGTGGTTGAAAGGACGTAAGGTTCACTGGACTTAATGGTCAGCATGTATAGATTGGTTCACTGAAGCTTCCAAAAGAGAGAATGAACCTGAAATTAGGGCTTTATTGGACTCTCATGAGAAATTAGAAACACAACTGTCTTTGCATTTTCAGTTTGGCTTGCTTGAGGGCACTTATGAAGAAGCTCCTGAAAATTTATTGGATTTTTATAGCCTGGTGTCCCTGGGCCCACTGCAGCAGCCCCGGGGAGCTCAGGCTGCGCAGTTGCTGCCTTTGCCAGCATCCGTGTAGGCAGCTCCTCTTGCTAGCAGCTCAGGAAGAGTCGGTGTCTCTGAGTCTGTGCTTGGGTCTGTTCCAACAGCATCCGCTACTTTGTGGACGCAGACTAGCACTTCACTGAGTTTTGATTCTGCTGATTCTACCATGGGCTCGGCTATTTTTAGTCCCTTGACAAGCCATGCTGGGGCTGCTCAAGATAGAAAAGTTTTCCTTGCTCCACTCAGGCAAGACCTGGGGGAAGCAAATGAGAACTTGGAACAAGTCCATGTTCCTTGGACACCCACTGAGCTGAATAAGTTGGTGAAAGAAATTTCTGACATTGGGGAGGAATTCAAGGATGAGTCTCAGTTTGTCATGCACTGCTATGAGCTTACTTGGACTGATTTGATTCAATTCTTGGGGGCTGCTCTTGGTCCACAAGCTGTGGGCACCATTACCATCCCTGGCACAGCTCAGGAGGAAGAAAGGCCCTTACTTCACTGATAGAAGCTATTTTGGAGGTTTGCCCCCCAAAACAGAGTAATAGTCCTGTTTTGGGCTGCCCTGGTTTTAATTGGGTTCATCATGGTAATAACTTTGTTTGGAATTTTGCCTGTGTGTACAGCAATTAAATGAGAAATTGGGAGAACTTTCACTAACTCAGATTCCAAGAAAAGCATGCTGCTATTTTGTCCTGGTCAGGGTACATTACTGGGAGGGAAAGAGAGAACTGGAAAAGTAAAAAGTAAATTATAGTACCACTATTGTGGCCAACTGAAATGTTGGACAATAGATGTCCGGTCCAATGTGGCCTATTGAACCCAACATTTCACCCTTCCGCCTCTTTCTCTTGCCCAGGTGATCAGTCCTGTCCAGGTATCATCAGATTTTTTCTTTTTTTAAGGCAGTTTGAAAAACTGTAATTTCTTTCATTAGCAGTATTTTCTTTGCAATATTTTTTGTGTTTTAATTGCGTGTTATAGCTTGTTAAGAATTATAGCTCAGTAAAGTGAGTACAGCAGATTTAGAACTGCAAATATGTGAATGTTACTGTGCATCTGCCTACAAGTTTTCAGTGCAAAAAAGGATATGGGTCCAGATGCTGAAACCCCTATGTTGCAATGGACAGCTTGAGGCAGCCCATTTTTGTACTTTTTCAGTACTTTCATAGTTTAAGGTAAAATTTGAAGTATACCCTGTGTTTATGGCATGGCTGTTGGCTGATGGTTGTGGCCTGTTCATTAAAAAAAAAAAAAAAGAAAGAAAGGTGATGTTAAGCAGACCAGGAGAAGATTTTAACCCTGAATCATTCCATTTCGGCAGTGCACGGCGGGGAAGAAATGATGTGCTAATTGCCTTTCTGTGTGGTTGTTGATGTTTGTATGTTTTTTGGTGTGATGTATGTTGTGTATTATGTATGCTGCTATACAGAAGTATACCATGTGCCAAAAGGTGAAAGCACATGAATTGAAGGAATGCTGGCCTGGCTTTTACACAGTTGGATCTGACAGACAGCTGCTGTCATTTTGAACTGTGTGCCTTTTTATAAGAAAAACGGCGATTGGGCCGGACAGAGGCCCTAGACGAAGCCTGAACAAAGTTAATTTGGTTGTTTTAATCTTGAGTATTTTAGACCTGCATTTTGGGCATTGAAAGTAAATTATTGATGGTTGTCATTAACAGATTTACAGCCAAAATTAGAAGAACATCCATTGATCAATTGCTCACCTGGAATTACACCATGGATAAGGACTTGAAATTAAAGAGTGGCAGGAAGAGATGCATAGGTCCCTTTTTGGGTCCCACTGCAGCCTTCGAAGATTTACACTCTCTACACCTATATGTTTTGTCCAGAGATGGCTCTTGTACAGAACAGTGGAGAGTAAAACATGAATGTGGTTACATATTACCAGGTCCAATGTTCAAATGGGTATTGGATGTTCCAATAGGTTTGGAAGGAAAGAAATTGCTCAGACCAAGAGAATGGTGGATCG
>QEPC01011255.1:1467797-1483762 GCA_003113815.1 Sphenodon punctatus | reverse complement strand
CCTTTTTTTAAATGAACTTTGCCTGCTTAACAAAAGCTAATTACCTTGGCAATTTAGGCTGAGAACAGTTTCACACTGTTCTTTTTACAAGTAGATGAGATAGATAACCTTGCAGCTGCATAGACTAAGTGAATTGTTTAGACTTCTTAGAATAGCCATATTGTTTTTGGAACATTCTTGCTGACTGTATAAACAATTGCTGTAACCTTTCACTTTGTATGACGTTATTTTTGATTGACACCCTGTATCTATCTGTTTGAACCGGTATCTATAAAATACCTATGTAATTTCTGCTCTGGCAGACCAGCCTGGAGATTTGCATGTTCTCCAGGTTCTGCTCTCTCTCATTTGCGCTTTGAGATTAATAAAGAACTCTGACAGATTTTCACCAGCAGCTTGTGAGTATGGAATTTTCTTCTACAGAAGCAACTGAGAACACTTCCCTGCAGGCCCTTGTCATACAGACAAGATTAATAGAGCGCAAGAGAGCGCTTCCAGCTGACCACAGGGCCACAGTGCAGTGTGGAAGGAAAGGCAGCCTTTCAAGTATAAGGGGCCCAAGCCATTTAGGGCTTTAAACATCAAAACCAACACCTTGAATTGTGCCTGGAAGACTAGAAAGAGCCAGTACAAATTCTAGGGTATAGGTGTAATGTGCTCTTGGAGACCCACCCCCAAAAGGAGCCAGGCCACGGCATTCTGCACCAGCTTCAATTTCTGAACAGTCACCAAGGGCAGTCCCATGTAGAGCACATTACAGTAGTCTAGCCTCAAGGTAAAGCATGAATGATGATGGCCAGATCTGAGTCTCAGACAGAAAGGGATGCAGTTTCCTCACCAGATAGAGTTGGTGAAAAGTCATATGAAAAAGAGAGATAGAAATGGTGTCATCTGCATACTGATGGCACTTCACTCCAAACCTCCAAATGGTGGGGTTGATGGGGCTATTTGAAGCTGTTCATCTTCCATCTTCATATCTCTCTCAGCACCTCCATCCTCAGGTTAGGAGGTGTTTTAGTATGGCTAGGATGAATGTGTTTCCCACCCTGGTGATGGAAGGGCGCTTCCAGGGGGTTTCTCCAGTCTCATGTTTGTGCAATTGCTCTCTACGGACAGCAGCCTAGACCACCTTCTATTTTCTTGTGAGCTACTGCGGCTTGGTCGTGATAGATGGTTGGATAGGTGGCTTGAGCGATGGGATCAGAGACTCCTTGCACCCCCACTGCTTGCTTGTTTGGAAGGGTGTAACCCAACTCTAACAAAAAATGTGGCTTCCTTCTTATTTGAAATCCTGACGGATGGGTGGGCTGAAGTTGTGGAAGCCCAAGTGCACGCTGAAGGTTTTTGATCCCGGGGACACAATGTTAAGGCTTTTTTGTTATGATTTTGTTGAATAACAATGAATATTTACCTACAGTATCAGTGAAATGGCTCACGGCAGGGGTCAAGTGTACCGCCATAAGCCCCGGGAAGGGCAAGGTACTGTGTTATCAGTTAATATGTGTCTGACTCTTTACCTAAGAGGCTCCATTTCAGGGGTCAAGTGTGCCGCCATAAGCCCCGGGAAGGGCAAGGTGTTGTGTGAGCTTCCAAAAGGAGGTTAGCGTTTTTATATTGGGAGTTAGTATTGGGACTGATTACTAGTTCCATATGGGCTGGGCCCAAGAGGTGCCTTGGGGAAAAATCCCAAGGGGCACAGAGATTGTTTAGGATGCTAAATAAGGTTTTACCAGGAATTTAAGTTTATTTATTTTATTTAGATTTGGAGGAGTATTTTATTTGTTATTGTTATAACATGTATGTCTATTTTGTAATGGCCAAAGGCTAAACAAATAAACTTGAATTGAATTGAATTGATCTCACCCAGCAGCCACAGATACACAATGAACAAGAAGTGAGACAAACTGGAACCCTGCGGGACACCACAGGAATGGTCTTGGGGGGATGATGAGCAATCTCCCATCACCACCCACTGGTTCATCCCCAACAGGAATGAATGGAACCACCCAAGAGCAGTCTTAGTGTACCCTAAGTGTACCACGCACCCCCATCAGGTCCAGCAGTCATGACAAGTTCAACACCACCTCATGATCAACCATATCAAAGGCTGCTGAAAGGTCTAACAAGATCAAGAGGGCATGATTTCCCTTGTTGCTCTCCAGTTGTAGATCATCAACCAAGGCTACAGCACAGTCTCTGTGCTATACCCCCAGAGGAAGGCCCGACTGAAATGGGTCCAGGAATCTGATAGCATCAAGATGAACTTGAAGCTGTTGGACAACCACCATTCAAAAAGGGGAAGGTTAGAGACAGGGTGATAACTTTCTGGGGAGTCAGGGTGATTTCAGACCTGACGCGGTGAGATTCACCACAGTGAATCCCACCCCGGTGTCAATTGCTTCACCACGGGCCATGGTGAGCTGCGCAGCCCCAACAGATGTGAAGGGGCAGCACCACCACCCAGGGCCAATTGGAGTGAACCCAGGCTGGGGGAACCCAACAGACGTGACGTGGTGGCGAGAACCATGGTGGGAGCCCCACAAGGCACCAGGGTTGCGCGGATGCAAACATGGCCGCCGTAGGGCAAACGAAGCCACAGACAGCGAAGGGCCCCACCCAGGGAAGGGAAAGATTGAAGGGAGGGGGTGGAGGGAGCTGCAGCGTGAGCAGCGCTCGCAAACAGCAGCTGCACGGAAGGAACACACACTTCAAAATGAGAAACGCACACACACAAATGAAGCAGCACACCCACAAAATAAAGGGGAGCTGAGCAGGAGGACAGAGGGAGGCACACACCAGGGGAAGACAGGGAACCCCATGGTCGGTCAGATGCATAGGAGGTGGGGGGGGTGGAGAGGGGCCGGCACGGCCAGCCCAGCAGCAAGGGGAGGGGGCAGGAACCCAGCGGGCAAGGGGGACCCAGTGGGCAAGGGGGACCCAGCAGCCCAAGGGGACAGGAGGCAACACAAAGCACAGGGAAGCACAACAGGTGTTTATTGAGGACACAAGCAGCACTGGCCTGGCACAGAGCCATACAGAGTAGGAGGATGCAGGGCCAGGGCAAGGGAGAAGGGGCAGCAGCAAGGGGGGCACGGGGCCCAGTCCGGGAGGGAGGGAACCAGCACCACGGAGGTCACACAGAGGGGTCCGGGGCTGCGCCAGTGGGTCCCAGGTGAGGGGTCGACAGGCAGGCGGGTGGCAGTGGGTCCCAGGGGGTCCAGCCATCTTGAAGAGGCAGCAGGCATTGATGCGAGCACCCAGGCCACAGACAGAATGAAGGCGCTGAGGAGGTGGTCAGATGTCAGATGGGCCTGGAGCGCCCTACACCCAGCTGCAGGGGCTCCCAGCAGGTGGAGGGGGTGATAATGACAGCAGGTGTACATAGCGGTGCCAAGTTCCCGGCAGAAGCCATGCCCGGCCATGTGGGAGCAGATCAGGTAGAAGGACTCGAAGGGATCTGCACATCTCATCCTGAGTTACACATCTGGGCGGCTGCACACCTCCAACAGGGCTGCCAGCTCCAGCCCAGAGGGGGGGGGGCAAGCCATAATCGGCTGCAGGGGGCCAGGGCAGGTGGGACAGCTCCAGCAGATGGTAGTAGGCAGCCCCACAGGAACGTGGATACCCATGGGCACCCTGCACGCCGATGAAGTAGGACACTGACACGGCAGAGCCACCCTCACACAGGCAGGTGTCCCAGGAAGGTGCACACACACAGTGAGCGGAGCTGTCTTGGCGGGCTCCATGCTGCTAGGCCACCCAGCATGTCTGGTAGGTGCCCCTCGGGGAAGGGGGCGAGCCCCAACTCCTCACAGTGCATGTGGCAGTCACCAGCAGACACGACATAGCCAAAACTCAGCATACCAAAACTCAGGCACCGATAAGCATCTGGCTGGGTGGGCAAGGCACGCAGGCTGTGCGAAACAATGGACGAACACCACAGGTCACACGCTCTCGCGGGCGGTCCAGGCACAGACAGAGTCCCCGGAGCCTCCGAGTGGGACCTGGAGCTAAGATGCAGCAGCCATGGTACAGTTCCTGGAGGGTCTGAGCCGCAGCGGCCATGGGGGCAGCATGGGATGTGGGGCCGGGGGGCTGGACAGGCAGACAGGGGCTGCCAAGGCCAACAGATAATGGCAGGATGGGAACAATGGGGCCGCTGTGGAGGGATGAGAAGGGAGTGGGCAGCGCACGGCTACCGGCATGCAAGGCCGGACAGCCTCATGCATACCCACCTGCTAGTGGAGATAGCAATGACAGCACACACACGCACAGGGAGGGGCAGCAGCCCAGGGGCCAGGGCCCGAGCCCCAGGGGGCTGCATAGTGTACCCCCAATGTCAGACCATAGCCAGTACATTAGGGTGGGGCACACAACCATGGCATGCCTGGTGTGGGACATCTGTGAGGCCAAGGAAGGGATATGCACCTGTAGGAAAGAAAGCACCTGGGCATGGTTAGTTGTGTCTCATACCATTTATTGTGCTCTCCCGGTCCCATCCCTGCCCATAACCTGGTACACCCGTGTGCCCTCATGCCCTTTCCCCCTCCCACCCCCTTCCCACCCCAGCCCCTATGCTGCTCTACCCCTGCCCCTCCCCATCCCCTGCTGCCCCTAGGCCAGCCCCGTCCCCTGCCAACAGGGATGGCTGAGGCTATCCCCTCCTGCACCACCTGTGGCCGTATCAGGGCCCGGAAGCCCGGCTGCTGGCATCTGAGCTGTGGGGGCATGGGTCCCTGGATCCACGGTCCCTGCTGCTGTTGGGGAGGCGGGGGTGGTGATGCTGGCAGGGCCTGTAGTACGGCCGGGGGGGGGGTGGTGGTGGAGGGGGCACGGGTCCGGGTGCTGGCATGGCACCTGGCAGGGCTTCTGCCATTATGAAGGCACTCAGGGCCCTGGCCTGCAGGAGGAGGGATGTGCCCTGCTCCAGGGAGCGGACCAATTTCCGGCCAAGCTCCTCGGACCGGCAGTCCTGCCGGTCTGAGTGGACCTGGAGTGCCTCCAATTGGTGGTCCATGTCCCACTTCATCAGCCATCGGTCCTTCGCATCTCCGCCACCAGCGCCCGGTCCCTCCCCTCCACCTGTTTCAGGGCCCTCGTTGTCCTCTTCTCCAGCCGGTTGAAAGCTTCCAGTATCTCCTCTGTTTGCTGCATGCTGGTGGTGACAAGCTCCTGCACGAGATCCTCCTGGTGCCTGTACACCCGCGCTCGATGCTCCCACATCCTCTGGGCTGGAGGTACTGGCGGCCCCTGGCCATGGCCCTCCCGTGCCCGGTGTGGCTCTGTGGGGCAATAAAGGGGTCTGTCAGGCATGTGGGGTGCCATTCCCCTGCCCCCTCCTGTCTCCATGCTCTGGGTGCTCCTTCACCCTGGGATGGGCACTGCCAGCCCCTGTGCAGCTCCCTCTGCCCGTGCCCCATCCCAGCCTCCGGGACCATGGGGGGGGAAATGCTGTCATCCCATTCCACCCCCTTTGGCATCTCTCCCCTTGGGGTCCATGCATGTGCCCTGTATTGCCTGTACTCGCTCCCTCTGTGTCCATTCCCTCTGAGGCCAGCCGGTTGCTGAGGCTGGTGTCTGCCTGGTCCCCGGGTCGGCATGCCGTGAGGTGCAGGGTGATGGTCTCCTCCTTGCCCTCTTCCTTCTAGGAGTCCACTGGGGTGTGCGTGCCCTCGCCAGAGGTAGGGCAGGGGGTGTGTTGGGCTAGTGTGCCCGAGGTCCCTGGCAGCTCCTCCGGGGCTTCCATGGTCTCCAGCTGCGGGGTGTGTGTGCTTATCTGTGGGTCGCTCCTCCTGGGCTCTGCCTCCTACCAGGTGCTGGGTGACTATGGAGCCCTTGTGGTGAAGCACCCGGTTCAGCGCATCCATGTAGGGGGAGGCCAGTGTCACCCACCCAAAGTGCTGGTTGTTGTCTGTGATGTCCTTATAGCCCATCTTTAGCTCCTTGATTTTAGTCCGGCACTGTGTGGGCGTTTGGTCATATCCAGCCTCCCCCACCTCCATGGCTATATGGGAGAACACCTGTTCATTCCGGGCATTGATAGCCAGCTCAGCCTGCATCTCCAGTGTCGCCCAGATAGCTATGAGGTCATGGGTCTCCTGGAGCCCCTGCTGACCCCCCCTGTGGTACTGGTGCCTGGGTGCTGGCCCCTCCGCTGCCTCTTCCTCCTCCGTGGCCCCCGCCGCCTGTCCCTGGCTCCCTCCGGCCTCAGGTTCCTCCAGGGCGCGTGCCCTATTGCTGGTCTGTTTGTGGGTACAATGAGGGCTGCTGGTTAGGCTCCTGGTGGCTGTGGTCCCTCCCTCCCTCCTGTGACCCTCCTCTCCCCGGCTCCAACCCAACCGCTCCCGACTGCACCCCCTACCTTCTTCCGGGATGGCCCCGTGTGCTTCTGGGTGTCCCCCGCTGGGCCGGGTTCCACCTCCTCCTCCTGCTCCTGCACCTCCTCCATGCCCTGTTGCTTCATCCTCTGCACATTTTCCTCCTCCCTCCTCTCCATCGACTACTCCACCATGTTCCTCTACTGCTGCCTGCCCTTTAAAACTTCCTCCGTGTGTCGCTTGTTGTTGGTTGCCTGGCAGCAGCGCTACATGCCGTCACCATGACCTGTGGTCATTTCCTTTGACTGCAGCTGGGGTTTTCCCTTCAGATGTTACGTTTCATTCACCCCTGCCGAGGTGAACATTCACCACACTTCTGAACCTCCTCCCTCCCCGACCTCACGAAGTGTGGTTAGATTCACCCCGGCCCGTGTTTGACTGTGGTGAACATCTGGATGCGGGCCAACAGACGTGAATGACCCTTTCACCACCACCCGCGTTTGACTGAGGTTGACTGTGGTGAATGCCGAAAACGTAACGTCTGAAATCACCCTCAGTGTCCAAATATGGTTTCTTAAGCAGGGGCCAGACAACCACCATTTTGAGGGTATCCAACAACCTACCCTCTTGAAGGGAGGCATTGACTACTGCAGTCAGCAACGGCCCTAACATCTCCCGGCTAGCCTTCACCAACCAGGACAGGCAGGATCTAATTCACAACTGGTTGCCCATGCTGCCCCAGGCACATCCTCTGCATCAATGTGTGACACTAATTGAAATTGATCCAAACAAACAGGACAAGGCTGAGTGTGCACAAACCTAAACTCTGAATCTGCAGATAAAGTAGCAGCACCCAAGTTTTGATGAATACAAGTGATTTTATCTGTAAAGTAATTAATAAAAATGTCACAACAGGCACTAAATTACTCTAGTTTACAGGAGAGACAGGCTGGATTTACCACTCCATTCATGACCTGGAAAATCTCTGCAGGATGAGACTTTGCAGATGCTATGATGTTGGAGAAGAAAGCTTTCTTTGGCACCATCACAGCCACCGCATAGTCTTTCAAAAATTGGTCCGCTTCAGTTGGTTTTCATCTACCCCTTATAACCACACCCCCAATAATCAGAACACATGAGCCCAGGCCAGTGCAAAACAGCAAATCCAACGTGTGCCCCACCTCATGTATCAGGTCAGATATTATTTGGGATAGACCCATGGTTATCATGGTGGCCATTAAGTCCTGCTCTGGCCCCAAAAGGTTAGTCTCAGTGTGTATGTTGAAGTCACCCAAGACTGTAAGTTCTTGGAGAAAGTCACACAAGACCACCTCCAAGACCAACTCAGCCAGTTTGGTCAAGGAGTCTGCTGTGCAGCAGGATAGTTAGTACACCAGCAAAATCCTCAATCTATCTCCAGCCAAATAAGGGCACAAGCTGGAGGCACTATATATTGGACAAGTTAGGCACTGAATAACTTCGAAAAGCCAAGATGTCTTTGCAGATCATCGCCACTTTGTTCACCCCCACTGACCTCAAATCCTAGACTGAATCTGCACAGAGTACCCAGCTGGCACCATATGAGACAATAGGCCCAGAAGCCTCATCCAGCCAGGTCTATGTAATGCATATGAGGTCAGCGGCCTCATCCTGAATAAGATCAAAGGTGATTGATGTTTTCTTTGCCACTGACCTCCCATTAAGCAGCATCAGCTTCAGATCAGGGGCCCCACTGACCTCAACTCCAAAATATCTCAAGACAGGAGGGGAGTGGGACACAGGAATAGACACAAGATGCCTCTCCCAATGTCCCTGGTGGTATTTCTTCCCCCACCCCTTGCCATACCTCCCCATGCTCAACCCAACCCCAATTGGTTCTGTAAGTAAGTAATTAAGTTTATTATAACGTGCTATAGCCAAAAGCCCAAGCACAAAATTAAGAAAAAGAACAAAAATACAACATAATATCATCAACCTTTTAAAAGGAAATAAATCAAAACAAGTAAATACACACCAACACAATAATACTCCCCGTAAGGCTTCTTAATCTAAAAAAGATAATTCTACCCACAAATAGAAGTTCCTAATCAATGCATACAAATACCTCAAGCCATCTTGGCCAGATTATGAATAATAACAGGAGTTTTGGCCATTGTCAAAAATACCAAAAGCTGTTGAGGGGTAAAATGAGGTCTAAAAGCAATCCATGGGGCTAAATAAGTCACTCTCAGATGTTCAGTAAGTGGACACAAAAAAAGAATATGAAGAAGATCTTCAATCTTTCAAGAGCAGAGTCTGCTTTCATAGGGAATTCCATTATGCCTACCCACAAGGACTTTAGATGGCAATAAGTTGAAGCAAAGTAGAGTCATAGCCCTGCGCAGCTTAGGATCCTCCAAAACATCCAAATACGGCTCAAAACCTGAGGTAAACTTAAAGAATTTATAAAACGGAGCACTCTTAAGCATCACTATAGATCCCAGATTGGCCTAAATAGCTTGATCAGTTAATTGCTTACGTATTATCAGCTTTCTCTTATGCCTGGGAATAGTGCTGAGTATGTCCGGGGACAACCTCAAATCATTCATGCGCCCCTGCGCTCTGCCTCTCCATAACCACGGGGAGGTCCAAGCCCTAGCGTCCTCAAAACAACAACGTGGGAGTCTATCCTCCGACATATCTCCTAGTCTACACCAATAGTTGAGAGCAGCTGCAAGAATCTTAACTCTCATAGGCATTGTTCCAGTTTCAAGGCGTATCAAGCTTACAGGTGTACATTTAGGAACCACAAGCAAAGTCCTCAAGAATTGATTTTGAGGAAATTCAAGCACATTAGTACAAGCCAATCCCCAAATTTCCTCTCCATGTAAAGCTCAGGGTCTGGTTTTTAAATCGAACAGTTTTAACGCAGGTGCAACAAGTCTACCACCATAAAGCCTCCAAAATCTCCTACTAGAGTTTGAGTTAATTTCAGCCTTGCAGCCTCAATATGTCCCTGCCAACTAGTGGTCGCAGAAATAAGCAACCCCAAGTAGCAATAGGATGTAACCTGTTCCAAGGGAACATCATCAAGAACTCACCTGTACCTGATAATCCACCTACCTGCCACCAACACTTTAGTTTTCCCATAATTTATAGATAAATGCATCTCCGTACAGAACTGACCAGTAGCAGAAAGCATCCTTTTCATGCCCAAAACAGAAGGAGACATCAGCACCATATCATCTGCATAAAACAGAATGACCTTGGCCGGTAGAAAATAATCACCCTTCAAAGTTGTAACTATCCCATTTATAAAAAAATTAAAAAGAAATGGAGCAAGAACACAACCCTGCTTAATGCCATTTGTAACTGGAATCTGACTTGAGTGTTGACCATTTTTATCCAGCCTAATTCTAAGAGCAGTTTTATTATATAACACCTGTACAAGACACATCAGCCTCCAGTCCATATTAGTCCCTAAGAGTTTGTCCCAAAGAATATTCCTGTCCACTAGATCAAAGGCTAAACGTAAGTCTATAAAGGTCATCACTAATCTACCCTTCTTAAACTTAACATATTTCTCCATTAAATGCATTAGGGTGAAGCAGTGGTCAGTCGTTGAATGCCCCGTGTGGGAACTCGCCTGCTCTTCCTGAAAATAATCAGCCACCATTGCCCATGCTTCCAATCTAGAGAGCAGATACCTAGCATATACTTTTGCAACAACACGAGGCTTATTGGTCTATAATTCTGGGGCAAATTTTTATCCCCTTTTTTATAAATAGGCATGATAATACTGATGTTCCAGCCTGCTGGAATCAAACCACAACTATTTATAGTATCAAATAATTTGCAGAGAACCAGTAGCCAGCAGTCAATATTTTGGTAAAATAAGTCAGCAGGCATGCCATCTAGCCCAGGGGCTTTCCATGTCTTAATTTTGCCAAGTATGTCCCTTTTTCTCCAAATCCACTGGAGGCCACTGCGGAACTTCCCTCCATTGTTATTATTAGCAAGCATTTATATAGCGCGGGCAATGAACCTGGCACCACCATCTTGATTTACCATACACATATCAGGGATCTGATTGAAGATTCCTTTAAAGTGGGATTGCCAAACAGTGGGAGGCAAAAACACCTGAGGAGAGGCAGTTCTAAAACCCACATTAACCAAAGCCCCTAATTTATTTTATTTATTTATTTTATTTTATCAATTTCTACCCTGCCCCTCCTGCCACGCAGCTCGGGGCGGCTCACAACATTAAAACATACAATAAAAAAATTTAAAAAGTTAAAATTCACAATCATATTAAAATATTAAAACAGGGCAAAAAACCAATATAAATATAAATAGGTGGGGGAACTAAAACATTCCCCTACCCCTCCCTCCCAAAGGCCTGGGCGAACAGCCAGGTCTTACAACTACACCGGAATGTTAATAGGCTAGGAGCCAGGCGAGCTTCCTCCGGAAGGGAGTTCCAAAGCCGCAGCCCTACCACCGAGAATGCCCTCTCCATCGTGGCCCCCCGCTTAACACGGGGGACCTCCAGGAAGGCACCCCCGGCGGACCGCAGGAGCCGCTCTGGGGCGCGAAGGGTGAGGCGGTCCCTAAGGTATGAGGGGCCGAGACCGTGTAGGGCTTTATAGATCATCACCAACACCTTGAACCTGGCTCGGCACGCTATCGGCAGCCAGTGCAGAGCTCGGAGCACCGGTGTAATATGCTCCCGGCGGCCCGTCCCCGTAAGAAGACGAGCCGCCGCATTCTGCACCAGCTGCAGCCTCCGAACCAAGAACAAGGGAAGCCCCACGTAGAGCGCGTTACAGTAGTCGAGCCTCGAGGTGACGAAGGCATGGATGAGGGAGGCCAGGTCCGGGCCGGAGACAAACGGACGCAGCCTACGTACTAGATATAGCTGGCGGAAGGCAGCCTTAGCGACTGCCTCCACCTGCCGCTCCAGACGCAGATCTGCGTCCAATATCACCCCCAGACTCCGAACCTGCAGAGCTACAGGAGGGCGAACCCCCCCAACCAGGGGGGCCACCACCCCCTTCGCTCTCCCCACCAACATCACCTCCGTCTTGTCGGGGTTAAGCTTCAGTCTGCTCAGCCGCATCCACTCCGCCACGGCCTCCAAACATTGGGAAAGCAACGAGATAGCAGGGTCTGGGTCAGTAGAAAAAGAGAGGTACAGCTGAGTATCATCAGCATACTGGTGACATCGCACCCCGAACCTTCTCACGACCTCCCCCAAGGGCTGCATATAGATGTTAAACAACAGCGGAGACAAGATCGAACCCTGCGGAACGCCACACGGTAAAGCGCGGGGGCACGATGTCTCCTCCCCCAACACTACCCGTTGGCTCCTCCCCGAGAGGAATGAGCGGAACCATTCAAGAACGGTCCCGCCCAGACCCCCCAGGTCACGCAGTCGTCTCAGCAGCAGCCCATGGTCCACGGTGTCAAAAGCGGCCGAGAGATCTAGCAGGATGAGAAATGTTGAACATCCTGCATCCATCTCCCGGCGGAGGTCGTCTACCAAGGCCACCAACGCCGTCTCGGTGCCATAGCCGGGGCGGAACCCAGATTGAAAAGGGTCTAGGAAGCCGATACTATCCAGATGCACCTGGAGCTGGAGCGCCACTGCCCGCTCAATAACCTTCCCTAAAAAGGGAAGGTTAGAGACAGGTCGGTAGCTGGCGAGCGCATCCACGTCCAAAGATGGTTTTTTCAACAGGGGGCGCACCACAGCCTCTTTAAGGCAGGGCGGCAACCTCCCCTGCCGAAAGGACGCATTCACTACCCTCGCCAGCACCGTCCCCAACGTCTCCCTGGAAGCTTTTATTAACCAGGACGGGCACGGATCCAGTTCACAACACGTGGCCCTCACAGACCCCAGGACATCCACCGCATCGGCCGGCGTCACTTCCTGAAACTCTCCCCACGAAGCTGAACCGGACGGGACCTCCACCCCCCCGTGCTCTTCACCTACTGTCATCAATCCAGCATCATTTAGCATGATCCCCTTGTTTAATTGCAAGAGCAAGTGCTTCCCAGGCTTTCTGCTGGAAAGCCTTCTTCTTTCACCTTATCAATATTTTATATCTGGCTTTTTCGGCAATATACTTGGCTATTACTGCAGAAGTACTATAATATTTAATTAACCTAGCTGTATGCCTAATACACTTCTTCAGTCATGATCAAACTATTTAGGACAAGAGCTCCTAACTCGACCTGATTTCCGAACAGTGATATTTGAAGACAAGGATTTATTAAATTTAATTGACCCAGCAAATCCGAAAACTGCCTTATTATTCTACCAGGATCCGCCAATTGGCAATCTAGAAAAAACGGTCTAGCTTTTGTAAAATCCTCCCTAATAAAAAGAACTTGACTCTGCTTACACACTTTGTGGGTAAAAGCAGACATGACACTAACCACCCTTGGTGGTTATTTATACATGTTGCAGGGCTGTATTGGTGCCCTATGCAGCCCTGAAATATGCATAAATGACCACCAAGGGTGGTTAAAGGGTGGTTAACGTCATGTCTGTTTTCACCCTATCTGACCAGTAGACCTGATAAGGCATACCAATTAAGACACCACTCTCAGGTGGGGTCCAGATTGGCAGATTACCCTAAATTACTGGATCCTTTAAACCATATACAATTGAAATAGGCAAGTGATCACTATAGCCTTTCACTAATACTTCAAACTTTTTACAATAATCCAAGTAAGGCGCTTGGACACCAAAATAATCTACAACGCTACAAACCATTTTAGAAATAAAAGTAAACTGCCCTTCTAAATCTGAGAGAGACCTACCATTCAAAACCTTCCCGCGACCCATATATAACAATTTTAAAAATTGAACACCCTGAGGGTTCAACTCCCTATCCCTAGAACAATGTAAGGGATAAAAAAAATAATCATCCAAATCCTCAATTCCCACTTGTCTAGTAGGATCATTGCCTATCCTGGCATTAAAATCTCCTGCAAGGATGATCAGATATCCAGGATAGTAATTTCCTAACGAAATAACATAACATCCTAACTGATTCCCCAAAGACTCATCATGCGCCATCTTTGGTAATATATATAAATTAAGCAAAATCAATCATTTGCCCAAGCCCACGATGAGTAATACAGCAAGAACATTACTGGGAGAGTTAGATAGTAGGGATGGGCGAACAGAACCAAGTTTGAAAATTCGGTTCAGTTCGGTTCGGAAGTTCGGTTCGGTCGACCAAACTATTCGAGTTCGGTCCGAACTCCGAACTTCCGAACAAAGTTTGGAAATTCAAACTCCATTGAACTAAATGGAATATTATCTTTTAGGAATGGGTGAACAGAGTCGAGTTTAGAAATTCAGTTCAGTTCGGTTCGGTTCAAAAATCGAGTTCGGTTCGGAAGTTCAATTCGGTCGACCGAACTGATTGAGTTCGGTCCAAACTCTGAACCATGTTTGCCCATCCCTATTGGATAGTAGTCTACCCTGAGCTGCAGAGGGAAGTTTCAACAAAGCTAACAGTCCTCCAGAAGGATGACCAAAATGTGCACCTCGAACAGCTGGGCAGTGCCAAACCTGATAACCAGGTAGGCACAACAGACTAATATCCACAAGCCAGGATTCCTGAATACAAACTATATCGAATATCTCTACAAAATCTTGTACCTCTTGATTCAAAATCCAGGACCAACCTGAAATATTCCAAGAGGCAATTCTAAAAATTTAACTCTCCTTTCATCCCTACTAAGGAATCCCTTAGTCAACCACACCCTATTTTCTCACTGCCATTAGAAGCTCATCTTTCTTCAACTAGACCCAAAGAACCAGAGCCCACATCCTGTAGAGTCTGTACAATTGGTGGCAGGGGCACATTCCCACTGGAGCAATAGCTCCTTATATCACCTATCCTCCGTGGCCTATGCCTCCCATCACCAGATAAACCCAATGATTCTCACCCCTCCTGCACAGCATCTCTGCCCTCAAATCATCCTCTACCTTCCTGCTGTGGGGCCACTTCCTTCAACTCCTTGGGATAATCCACACAGGTACTAACAGCCCCAAGATGCAGCTCCATAGTGCAATTACCAGCCCTTCCGTGGCTTGGAGAACCCAGCTCATTAGGAGCAAGGATTCTCATTTCAGTCAGTTGTGCTAAATCATGGCATTCCTGATGGATGCCTGAAATAGCATTATAATTAATCTCTTTACATACTAAATTATCCTGAAATGACAACAACTTTCCCAAAAACAAATCCTCCTCTAAAGGGGGCAGTTAATTGAATATATCAATTACTTTAGACTCATCTAATCCCTTATTAGATTTATCCAAACAAGTTTCAAAGATTTTTAAACTAACTTTAGTTTTGGGAGATGAAAATAATGACTGCCTTGGAGTCAAATTAGGGGCTGGATACATAATAGGGGAACCTTGAGGAACTTTAGCCATAACATCAGGTTCTGTTACCTTCAGGACATCCATCTCTTGAGGCTTCCCATAGCCTTGGGTGTTATTTCCTTGAACCTGCAAAACACTGGAAGTAACATCATTTCCTAATGCCACTAAATCAGCCCTTACTTGAGGCATCTCATGTTCCTGCCTTTCATTCCCTTGACCCCAAGCCATAGTCTGTACATAAGAGAAAAACCCTATCAATTGAAATACCCCACTGCTTTAAACATCGTCTTATCTTAAATAATTTAAATACCCAGTCTTCCTCATAGAAATAAATCTTTAAACTCACAGCTTCAGCCTGTTGTTTCAAGAGAAACAATATCCTATCAATATCATCAGGCAACAGTCTATCACCAGTGAGAAAGGAAAGATTGCGAGCAGCCATAGGCTTAGTAGCCCAGTTAAGAATGACACCATTCCAAAGAGGCCAGTCTTTGATCCATATGGCTGATTTATCAACCATCATTTTCTTGTGAACAAAACGTCTCTCCCCAGCTAGAAACCTAGTTCTTTGGGAGGCGGATCTTCTCATTTCTTTTACATTATACTGGGATACACAAATCTCCTCCTCCCCTAGTTGACAGGGCAATCACCTCCCACCCTCCTCATTCCCCTGCACCAGAGCACCCAGTTCACAAATGACACTGTATCTGCCCTTTTACTTGTATCAGGGCAACACTCCACTTAGAAATGTTATCATGGAGTAAAGAAGCTAACTTAAGAGTTTGCAAACAATAAGCTTAGAACCCAGGGGTTTATTCACCCCATCGTAATCAGAATCCAGGGTTCCTATTAGCTCCACAGAGGGGGCATCAGCCAAAACTTGTTCACATACTGGCATACTTATTTATTTATTTATTTATTTATTTTTGATATTTATATCCCGCCCCTCCTGCAAGCAGCTCGGGGAGGCTTCCAACATTGCAAAACAGTTATAAAAAAAAATCAACAATTTAAATACTTTAAAACAGGGCCCCAGGAATACGACTTAAAACATTAAAACAATATACAGGGTGGGGGCGATGAATAAAACCCTATCCCCCCCTCCCCCCCAAAGGTCTGGGTGAACAGCCAGGTCTTACAGCACCACCGGAATGTCAATAGGCTTGGGGCCAGGCGAGCTTCCTCCGGAAGGGAGTTCCAAAGGTGCGGCCCGACCACCGAGAATGCCCTCTCCATTGTGGCCCCCCGCTTTATGCGGGGG
>QEPC01011255.1:1411747-1438482 GCA_003113815.1 Sphenodon punctatus | reverse complement strand
TGCTAGGGATGGCGACGCGAGATGTGACCCTGGCTGGAGGAATGAGACTGCCCTTATTTGGGGGTGCGTAGGGAATGGGATGGCAACTGGAGAGTGGAGACCCTTGATAGCCTGGCACATGTTTGGGTGGGTATGCTCATGCCTGACTGCTGGAAGTGTCCCCCACACTACAGTACACTCTCTGTGGTAGACATCCACTGCCACCCACTGTTGGCCACCATGTCTGCCTGACTGATGCCCACCACCCACGCACCCACCTGCACGCCAGTGAACTGAGCTCACTCTTACTGATACAGCCTTTCTTGTCTTAAAAGTTAAAAAAAAAGTTTACAAACCTGGCAGGAATGGCAGTAGAGCCCACCGCTTCCTCCTCATCTGAAGAGGAAGCCACCGGTGCCACGGGAGGTGTAGCAAGGACAGCAGCCTCCACCTGTGCCTCCTCCTCCTCCTCCTCCACCACCGGCAAATTGGCCCCCAGCAGGAGGATGTGAACAACAGCCTTCTTCATTTTTTTTTTCAAAAAACCCACACACGAACAGTCACCCACAACACACACCAACCACCCAAACCCAACACAATCACAGCCAAAACACATGAACCAAGCAGCCACTGAATTAAACACACACCCACTCTCCTCACAGCTCCAGACGCACACGAATTTCTGGTTTCTGGCGCGATTTCCGGCTTCCCGCGCACTCGCGATATTTTTAGGCTGAATGCCAAACAACGAACCCGAACGGCCGAACCCGATCTCGGCGATCGACCTGAACAGCCAACACCCGAACGTCTGAACCCGAACACACGAACCAAACGCAGCCGAACCGAACGGCCAAACACGAATTCAGCGATCCACCCAAACGGCCGAACCCGAACGCACAAACAGAATGCGGCCGAACCGAACGACCGAACCCGAACCGCGATCTGTTCGCCCATCCCTACTAAAGACACTCACATTTTTCAATGCTTAAATCACAAACCATGAACAAAGCTTTATTTTCTCCTTAAATCTTTCTATTGTTTACACGTCGCTTGCTTTATTCCTAAATCTAAATCTTGCTTCTAACATCCAATCAGGTTTTCTGATTGCCTTTCTCTCTGCATAGTCTATGATGACAAGCAGGGTGGTACATGCCAAGCACTGCGTCACAGTCATTCTCTCTCCCTGTTTCTCACCTCACTTAACCCTTTAATCACATACTTTTTCAACTAAGCACATCATTGGAAACTATCAAAAAAATACTTAATTAACTTTGCTCTACACAAGAAGGTACATTCTTATTAAAAACATATGCGTTTCCTGACTTTGCCCTGCTTCAACTTATCAACATACATTTTAACCCTTTACTTACAGGTTTTCACTTCAACATAAATCCTTGGAAAACTATCTCTCACAAAACTTGATTAGCTCCACTCTGCAAAAGCAGAGGGAGTTTCTGTTAAGAATCTGTGTTCTCTCTCTGACGTTGTCCTGTATAGCTGGGCAAATTCCTATAACAACATATATTTTAAACAAACACACACATAATGTTTAAAACAATCAATAACCATAATTAGCCTAATTAATTTGTTGGATTCTTTTTCTAATTGACAATTCTAACCAGTTTGCACACAATTGAAAGTTTTTAACAACAACACACACACATTTAATTAACAGCAAAACACCACATGCGTGGAAGCAAAATGGTTCCTAGCTCTGCTCTCTGCCCTTAAACACTTCAAAGCTGTTTCCAGCGCACTTTGCAGCTATACAAATCATTTGCATTTCTAACGTGTTGTGTTTTTTTTCTATCCTCTCCATATCCCTATTTTGCTGTAAAGAGCATTCCATCAATTCCAGAGACTGCTCTATTGCTATTAAAATCAAAGAAAGAGCAGCTTCCCTAGCTGTCCCCTTTCCTGGTTTCTCTGTTTGGATGTATAACTCATACATCTGTTCTATATCTTCCATTTCTTTTACCTCTTTCATAACTATTTCTCTAATTTCCCATGGTGTTCTATTAATAGTAAACTCTTGATATAGAAGAGGTAAAGGTACTTCCCTTTTCAAAGGTGGCTGTGCTCAAGCTACATTATCTGATATTTCAGGTTGTCCACCTGATTTCTTTTTCTTGATACCAAACATATTTCCTTACTCTGGTGTTTCAGTGTTTCAGGTTGCTCGCCTGAAAGTTTTATATCAGGTTGCTCACCTGAAAGTTTTATTTCAGGTTGCCCACCTGAAAGTTTTCCCTGGGTGCACCCAATTTCTCTGTTTCAAAAAGTGACCTCCTACTGTCCTCCTTTATTATCCAATATCAGGAATCCTGCCAACTATGCCAAGTATGTCACATGAACTAGTGACTTTAGTTCTTTTATTATTCCTGAGGATAATATCTATAAGGTAGAAACAGCCCCAGAGTCGCCACTTTGATTATAAACAGAGACACACGTGTGTAAAGTAAAACCTCTTAGCTTTATTAGTTTCAACATACAAGTTTATCTATCTATCTATCTATCTATCTATCTATCTATCTATCTATCTAGCCTCAGGACCCACCGTCATGGGTCTGGGGCCATCATTCCTCGCACAGAGGTGATGTCTTCCACCTCATCAAGAAACAGCCACTCCAGCCCCAGGACCCGCCGTCAGGGTTCTGGGGCCAAGTTACAGGCAGGGAGGGCTGTGGCCAATGCCTAGAAGCTGCCACTCTAGCCCCAGGACCCACCATCATGGAACTGGGGCCATCATTTCTCACACAGAGAGCCTTTTTCTGAACGCTCAAACCGAACGGAACAGGACCAAACCGAACGGCCGAACCGAACCAGACCAGACCAAACCAAACGGCCAAACCTGAACCGCGATCTGTTCACTCATCCCTACCGCAGTGGTGTTTACACAGACGCCTCCACCCATCTCCACCCAGAGAAATTAGGTGGAGGCATCTCGTGTGGTGCCCTGTACCATGTATAATAAAATGTAACACCCATTTTATCGGTGTTAGAGTGTCTGTGTAAAAAGGGCCTTAGACAATTTACAAACAGTTTAGGGCAAAGAGAAAAGTGATAACTATTTTGTGAGTCATGAAGCCAAAATCTCTATTCAGTCTGTTATTTTCTATATCAAGTGGCGTTTTGAATTTTATTCCCCAAGCCGATTTTCAAGGTGTGTTACAGATTCCCCTTTAGGACAAGAAATCAAAAATAGAGTGGTTGCCTTGGGAAAAGCACATATCTTTACATGAGAAAGAAAACAGTTTCAGAAAGAGCAACCCATTGCTAATATAATATAATTGTACTACCACATTAGTCTAACCCCAGGGAAACTGAAGAGGGTTGGGAAGAGGATCAGATCATTAGGCTGGAATGCAAAACTGTAGGAAGCCATTTATTGGAATAAAGTTTCCTGCTGGTTTATTCAGCTTGTAAAGCTCTATAATTGGAAATGCTATAAATTTCATTTGTCTTAATAGTATTGTAGTATTGCCATAACTCTTTTTAAAGAAGCTAATAAACTAAGGAAAATTGAAATCCTTCTAATAAACTGCTATACCATACATTTTGATTTTTCATTAGTTTTAAACTTGGGGCATGATTCTTTTAAAAAAGGCTTCCTTAATGTCTCTTGTGCTGTGTTTCTTTTTGTTGTATGCATAAAATCTACCCTTTATTTCCAATCCAGTTCAACAAAATCCAGTAAATAACTGTGGTTTCCATCTGTCTAGTGGTCTCTTGTGAGTTTTCCCACTAGTTTTGTGATCATGGCTATGTGTGTGTGTGTGTGTACGCGTGTACGTGTGAGTGTGTTAAACATTTAAAGATGCAATCCTAACTTGATTGAAGCCAATGGTGCAACTGCCTTCACTTCAGTCAGTTTTAGTGCTGAAGCAGTAACTTCTTTTTCTGCTCCGCTATTTCATTCTGCCATTTCAGAATTATCCACAACTTTCTGCAGCTTTTCCACTGGCATTTCACAAATTCCACCAGCATTCCACAAATTCCACCAGCATTCCACTAATTCTGAAACTGTCAGAACAAACTCGGAAACTGCTGGAACAAACACTGTTCTGCTACTTCTCAGTGCCGATGGAAATTGCGGAAGATCGAAACTGTCGGAACAAAAATTGTTCCACTATATTCATAGCCAGCAGAAGTAGTGGAATGAAATTAGCGGAACAGTGGAAGTAGCAGAATGAAAGTAGTGGAATGAACATCTCTATCACACCGTACCACTAATTGCAGAAGAGCTTTTTCCATCAGAAAAAGCTACCGCAGCGGCTTGCTGTTTCAGCCCTAGTCGGTTTAGGATGGCACCCTAAGATTTAACCCTCATCAAGGCTGTTTTTCATGGCTGCAGAGAAAAAACAGAAAACACATCCTAAGTCTATGCTGTAAGCTCAGAAACCAAAAGGCAAATAAAATTTTTATCTTTATTAATAATAATAATAATAATACGTTTATTATAATAATAAGTTAATAATAATAAGTTTATTAGGCGTAACAAAATTGTTATTGCCGGCAAAGCCACAAAAAACATACAAAAACACAAACAATCTTAGTACAAATAAAATTGCGACACAAATAATATTATTCCTCTGCCCCATCCCAACCTAGCAATTATCAGCATTTTTTTTACAATCATCATCAAAACTCACCAACTAGCAGCGCCATTATTCCATGGAGTCACTAATAGGCTTAAGCTCCCAGAAGTTTTTCCTCCTCCACATAGCCTGCTTCAGGAAGGCACCTACATCCCTGAGCACCTGAGCTCTTGGGCTATCGAGCAGATATTTAAGAAGTTCTCCCTCAGTCCATCCGGGCCGCTCATCAAGGATCAGCACCAAGAATTTCACCCTCAGATCGTCATACAAATGACATGAAATCATAATATGACCTACTGTCTCTACTTCTTGCATATCATATGGGCAGAGTCTATCCGCAAAGGGAATTCCCTCTATCCTGCCCTCATATACCCGTGTGGGGAGGGCATTAACCCGTGCCCTGAATATGAGTTGTTTCTCCCTAATAGTCATCTGGTCATCCAAATAATAAGCCATGGAGTCTTTAGCCAGTACCCATATAGGGTATAGGTGCATGTGGGGAGACTGGTTAATTTTAGCTAACTCCTCCTGTCTTCCCACATCTGATATCCTTGTCGATACCTCCCTCCAAAGGGCGGCCTGTGATTTACCCTCCAAATATTTTACTTATAGACCCATTTTCTCAAGAGTTTCCCCTGCCCACACTTTCCAAGGGTTTACATGGGAGTCCTCCTTCATTGCACCTAGTAAGGGAGAACCAATGTCAAATTGAATTTTACACCAAAACTTCAATGCTCGCATTGTGGCAGACTGTGACCAACTCGTTTGCCCAAATTCCAGCCTCAATGCGGCAAAAGGAGTACCTCTGGAACTTGCCACAATAGCTTGCAGGAATCTGGCCTGGGTTACATTTATTCTCTGCGCACAGAAAGGAGCCCAAATCTCTGCCCCATATAGGCATTGAGCCCTCACTTTGCTGTTAAATGCTGCTTTCACAGCGCATCTTCCCAATCTNACCCATTTTATCGGTGTTAGAGTGTCTGTGTAAAAAGGGCCTTAGACAATTTACAAACAGTTTAGGGCAAAGAGAAAAGTGATAACTATTTTGTGAGTCATGAAGCCAAAATCTCTATTCAGTCTGTTATTTTCTATATCAAGTGGCGTTTTGAATTTTATTCCCCAAGCCGATTTTCAAGGTGTGTTACAGATTCCCCTTTAGGACAAGAAATCAAAAATAGAGTGGTTGCCTTGGGAAAAGCACATATCTTTACATGAGAAAGAAAACAGTTTCAGAAAGAGCAACCCATTGCTAATATAATATAATTGTACTACCACATTAGTCTAACCCCAGGGAAACTGAAGAGGGTTGGGAAGAGGATCAGATCATTAGGCTGGAATGCAAAACTGTAGGAAGCCATTTATTGGAATAAAGTTTCCTGCTGGTTTATTCAGCTTGTAAAGCTCTATAATTGGAAATGCTATAAATTTCATTTGTCTTAATAGTATTGTAGTATTGCCATAACTCTTTTTAAAGAAGCTAATAAACTAAGGAAAATTGAAATCCTTCTAATAAACTGCTATACCATACATTTTGATTTTTCATTAGTTTTAAACTTGGGGCATGATTCTTTTAAAAAAGGCTTCCTTAATGTCTCTTGTGCTGTGTTTCTTTTTGTTGTATGCATAAAATCTACCCTTTATTTCCAATCCAGTTCAACAAAATCCAGTAAATAACTGTGGTTTCCATCTGTCTAGTGGTCTCTTGTGAGTTTTCCCACTAGTTTTGTGATCATGGCTATGTGTGTGTGTGTGTGTACGCGTGTACGTGTGAGTGTGTTAAACATTTAAAGATGCAATCCTAACTTGATTGAAGCCAATGGTGCAACTGCCTTCACTTCAGTCAGTTTTAGTGCTGAAGCAGTAACTTCTTTTTCTGCTCCGCTATTTCATTCTGCCATTTCAGAATTATCCACAACTTTCTGCAGCTTTTCCACTGGCATTTCACAAATTCCACCAGCATTCCACAAATTCCACCAGCATTCCACTAATTCTGAAACTGTCAGAACAAACTCGGAAACTGCTGGAACAAACACTGTTCTGCTACTTCTCAGTGCCGATGGAAATTGCGGAAGATCGAAACTGTCGGAACAAAAATTGTTCCACTATATTCATAGCCAGCAGAAGTAGTGGAATGAAATTAGCGGAACAGTGGAAGTAGCAGAATGAAAGTAGTGGAATGAACATCTCTATCACACCGTACCACTAATTGCAGAAGAGCTTTTTCCATCAGAAAAAGCTACCGCAGCGGCTTGCTGTTTCAGCCCTAGTCGGTTTAGGATGGCACCCTAAGATTTAACCCTCATCAAGGCTGTTTTTCATGGCTGCAGAGAAAAAACAGAAAACACATCCTAAGTCTATGCTGTAAGCTCAGAAACCAAAAGGCAAATAAAATTTTTATCTTTATTAATAATAATAATAATAATACGTTTATTATAATAATAAGTTAATAATAATAAGTTTATTAGGCGTAACAAAATTGTTATTGCCGGCAAAGCCACAAAAAACATACAAAAACACAAACAATCTTAGTACAAATAAAATTGCGACACAAATAATATTATTCCTCTGCCCCATCCCAACCTAGCAATTATCAGCATTTTTTTTACAATCATCATCAAAACTCACCAACTAGCAGCGCCATTATTCCATGGAGTCACTAATAGGCTTAAGCTCCCAGAAGTTTTTCCTCCTCCACATAGCCTGCTTCAGGAAGGCACCTACATCCCTGAGCACCTGAGCTCTTGGGCTATCGAGCAGATATTTAAGAAGTTCTCCCTCAGTCCATCCGGGCCGCTCATCAAGGATCAGCACCAAGAATTTCACCCTCAGATCGTCATACAAATGACATGAAATCATAATATGACCTACTGTCTCTACTTCTTGCATATCATATGGGCAGAGTCTATCCGCAAAGGGAATTCCCTCTATCCTGCCCTCATATACCCGTGTGGGGAGGGCATTAACCCGTGCCCTGAATATGAGTTGTTTCTCCCTAATAGTCATCTGGTCATCCAAATAATAAGCCATGGAGTCTTTAGCCAGTACCCATATAGGGTATAGGTGCATGTGGGGAGACTGGTTAATTTTAGCTAACTCCTCCTGTCTTCCCACATCTGATATCCTTGTCGATACCTCCCTCCAAAGGGCGGCCTGTGATTTACCCTCCAAATATTTTACTTATAGACCCATTTTCTCAAGAGTTTCCCCTGCCCACACTTTCCAAGGGTTTACATGGGAGTCCTCCTTCATTGCACCTAGTAAGGGAGAACCAATGTCAAATTGAATTTTACACCAAAACTTCAATGCTCGCATTGTGGCAGACTGTGACCAACTCGTTTGCCCAAATTCCAGCCTCAATGCGGCAAAAGGAGTACCTCTGGAACTTGCCACAATAGCTTGCAGGAATCTGGCCTGGGTTACATTTATTCTCTGCGCACAGAAAGGAGCCCAAATCTCTGCCCCATATAGGCATTGAGCCCTCACTTTGCTGTTAAATGCTGCTTTCACAGCGCATCTTCCCAATCTGACAAATACTTTTGTTATCTCCAGAGATGAGGCTTTAACCGTAGCCTCCATCCTAGAGATATGCTCCCTCCAGGACCCAGATTTATGAAAAATTAGCCCGAGATATTTAAAGGAGTTTACCTGCTGTATCTGCTGTCCATCCACAACCCATTTATACTGCGATCTTCTTGGGGATGAGAAAGCCAACACCTTTGACTTGTCAAAGTTGATAGCCATTTTGTTGTTTCCACAGAATGCATTGAATATATTCATCTGTCGGCTTAACCCAATGCGGGTTTGACAATAACGCCACATCATCCACATATAGGAGCACCCCTATTGCTCTAGATGCTAACCTCAGGGGAAAAAATCTACTCTCTGCCATAACCGGGATGATGTCATTAATGAATATATTAAATAAGGTTGGGGTTAATACACATCCTTGACGGACTCCAACTCGGGCCTCAATGGGTGCTGTCAGATGCCCTTGCCCATCTATTTTAACTCTTAGTACAGAATTCGCATGTAGTGAAATCATCAATGACAGAAGTCTGCCATCTATAGATAACTCCCTGAGCTTCCTCCAGAGTATATCTCTGTCCACAGAGTCGAACGCTGCCTTAAGATCTAAAAAGGCAACGTATAATGGCTTACGATGACAGGTATATTTGGAGATAAGATGGTATAGTATGAAACATAACTCAGTAGTGGATCTTCCTTCCTGAAATCCTGCCTGTTCCAGGCAAATAATCCTCTCCCGCTGGACCCATTCTGTGAGTTTGGCAGCTAACAATCTCCCATAGATCTTGGCTACCACATTTAACAGGCTAATTGGCCTGTAGTTGGCAGGGCTTTTCCTCGAGCCCTTCTTAAATATAGGGATCACCACAGCCGTGCCCCATCCCTCCGGGATCTTCCCAGACTCATTTATAGCTGAGAATAATGCCGCCAACAGGGGCACCCACCAGTCCTTATGGGCTTTAATAAATTCAATTTGAATTAAATCTGGGCCTGAGGCTTTATGGGATTTACACAAGTCCACCAAGGCTTCCACCTCCAACCCAGTCACCGGTGGCCAACTGGCCATATCTGAAGGAAGGCCATTATTATTCCCAGAGCAGTTGTCCTCCTGCCCAGCTCCATAAAGGAGATGGAAATGATCCACCCATTCCTGGGGATGTATAGGAAACAGGGGGGTACAAAGCTCCTTCCTGGTGGATGAATTTATCAGCTGCCAGAAGCACCTAGAGTTCTGCGAATCAGCAGCCTCTGTCAGCTTATCCCACCTTTTCTTGGCATATTTAATCTTTTTATCTAATATTAGTTTCTTATACCTAGCTCTACTTTGGAAGTATTCCTTGGGTAGTTCAGACAACCGGGCCCTCCTATATTCTTTGTATAACCCTCTGAGATGTATCTTGGCCATCCGGCACTCCCTGTCATACCAAGGCTTCCTTTTACCCATCCCCAACCCCCGCGCTGGTTGTACATATGTCTCTATCTGCTCTCTTATCTGGACACCCAGCTGATTGTAAGTATCAACAACAGTGCTCTTATCTGTTGCTGTAATTAGAGTAGCTCTTACAGCAACAGTTTCAGGAGCCAAAAGGAACCCAGGGAGAGCAGCATCCAATGCTACATCCCACTGGGGGGCCCTATGAATATCCAGCCGGCAAATATCATGCTGTAGCTCCTCCGGCTGCTCTTGCACTTGACCATCCAGGTGAATTGAGAGTAGCAAGGGCAAATGGTCCCCCACTAACCTCTCCCCCACTCTGAAATCTAACACTTCTATCAGGGCTGCTGCTGATACCACGCAGTAGTCTACTACACTGCATCCCAAGGGCCCCAAGTATGTAAATTCGCCCTCTGGGTCATTGTGTCCAGTCCCATTAAGTACATACAAATTATTATTATAGATTAACTTTCCCAAGCATAAACCCACTGCATTAATTCGCTGATCTTTAGAAACTCTGGAATTCAGTGTTCCAGTGAGGGAATAATCCAGACATTGACAGTATTGAGATAAGGCTTGATCATTGGGCCCCATCCATGAGTTAAAGTCCCCGGCAATAATAACCAACCCATCTGGATATTGACATCCCAAATTACCCAGCAATACCACAAGTTTGGGCCAACTGGATGCACTAAATGACCCAGCATTCTTTGGAGGCATATATGCCACTATGATGATCAGAACTATGTAGTCAAATTTAAGTACAATACCTAATGCTACTGGGGGGGCTTGAATCTCTATAACTTCCCTAGGTTTGAGCTTCTTTGAAATAAGACATCCAATCCCTCCACAGGGGCATCCTCTAGCTTTATGGTGTACTGCTGGGATACTGTAAACCTCAAACCCTTCATAGGATATTGGCATCTTAGCCCACGTTTCCTGAATCAGCATAATATGTGCTTTCCTAATAAGATCAATAAAATCCGGGTCACCTATATGCCTAGCCCAGCCTGCTATATTCCAGGAGGCGATCAAGATCCTCCTTTCAATGGGGGGGGGTTAACTGTCAAACCCCACCAGAGGGGTTAATGTTAGTGTTTATGTTTTGGCTACCACATAATCCCGGGTCTTCCTCCTCCATACCTGGCTTTTTGTCTAAAAACTGACCACCTCCCTGGGCCACTATCCTCCCTGACTTATCTCCTGAAGCCAGCTCCTCTGGCTGAGCAACCTTCTGTAAGGGAGAGCTACTATTCTCCATCCTGAAAGAGGGTCCTGATATTTGTCTCCCTGTCAGACTATTCCCCTGCACTGGAAGAACCCTAGGCCCAGGACCAGGTGACCCACTGGAGCCTCTATTTAGCTGTACAGGTGTTCTAGAGACAATGGGTATATCACTCGAATTACCCCCCACACTACTTGACAACCTTTCAACCTTCCTCCTATCTACTGGTGTTTTGTTGCCCCTCCTGGAGATAACAGTAATCAGCGTGTTATCATAAACCGGGCTTAAATACACCCCCCAGCTAGCAAATAATGGTCTATGTCTAAGTAGCCTATTGATCATCTCTACGGAGCGAAAATAGATAACCAATCTCTGCACCCGATTAACCATTGGCAATAAATCAAAGCGAATTATATCATGATGAGGCATAAAGCCACCAATAATACTCATTATATGCTGTTGTATCAAATATCTGGAGGACCATCGTGGACAAAAACCATGGGGCAGGGGCACAACCTCCACCGCCAAGGCTGAATGATTCACCTTCAGCTTTAGTGGCAACCCGCCCCTCCCACCTTTCCCTCCATCACCATTCCCCGCACTGGAGTAGATCTGTAACCTATCTTCCCTAATTTCCTCAGTTTGGGAAGCCATATTTATCCAGTTTTTACCCTTCCCACCTTCCTCCTTCCTTTTAACTTGGGCACTCATTGTCTCCACTATCTCCTCCAACCGCAACTGCTGCTGCAGGAGTTGGGCATTAATTGGGGGAAGGGAGAGAGTCACAAGCATTTTGCCTGCTGGTGCTAGGAGCTCATTGGCTGAATCTCCCCCTTACAGGTACTTATCCAGGGGTGGGGGCACCCTTTGGGCGTCAGCCCTTGGGCGACACCAAAGGGTGTTGCCTGTTGGTGGCATCATTCGTGGGGCTGTGAGTGGGTGTGGGCACCGAGGACCGCTGAGAACACGGAGGAGGAGAGGAGCAAGGTGCCAGAAGTGTTGATGCTGTTTCTATGTAATAGCATTCAGAACACAACCGGAATTTAAAATGAATCAGTGCCTTGTCATTTCATACACTGACAGGTTATAGTGCCAGCGGAGCTGGGGGATAGCGGGCCCGAGTAGCGGGGCTTTGCTGGAGCTGCTGCCCTCACCATTTATTGCCCCTTCCTCAGAGAACAGCCCATAGACTAAGCAGCCTGGAGCAGGAGAGACCTACGTGAAGTGGAAGGAGGTGCTAGGAGGGATTCCCCTGATTGCCTTGAGAGCCTGCAGCGGTGACCTGGGGAGAGGAGCCTTGCCTGGAGTCATGCCCTCCAGAAGGTAAAAGTACGGCTGCGGCGCTGGGGGCAGCGCACTACCTTGTGCGCGCAACCTTAGGCGTGGATCGGGTGTAGGGTGCCCACCCTCTTAGTTCTCCGCTCTTCAGTTTGACTGTTTAGCAGTAGACCATGCCATGAAAGAGGAGGAAACATGGCATGGAAACGAGGGCACGATCAATAGCTAGGCAGCTTAAACTGGATGACTTTTTGAAGGAAGACCCTCGTGTGGCAGAGGTAGAGTGGAGTGAAAACTCTTTTCGTGGAGCCAAAGTGACAAGCCCAGAGGCAGACCCCTCTTCCTTATCCCAGGATATTGTCCTCGATGTAGGGGAAATTTGCACAACCCCGCCTATGGCCAGTGGGGCTGAACTGAATAATGGGGTCATGGACATTGAGGGAGTACATTTGGTCTCACCAGATTATGTATTATTGGGGAATCAATCCCTTGCGGTGGGGGATTTAATCCATAAAATTTATCTTTAAAAAAAAAACAACTTATTTTTTAAGCTAATCTTGTGATATAGACTAGGGATGTGCGAACAGAACACGGTTCGGATGTTTGGTCATTCGGTCGTTCGGTTTGGTGGCATTTGGTTCGGCCGAATGTTCGGCGGAGTTAGGTGTTGGTATTGGTATTGTTTGGTCCCGCGATCACACCAGAACCCGGAAATAGGAAACAGTAGTTCAAGTGTGTGCGTGTGTGTTTGGTTGACGTGGGTGGTTTTGACTTAGCTGTGTGTGTGGTTTGGCTGTGTGTTTGGTTGGAATGGATGGAAAAAGAAAAATTAAGATGAGGAAGGTGAAGGTGGTGGAGGAAGAGGTCCAGCCTGGACCATCAGAGGTGGTGGAGGTTGGTTCCTTGCCAGAGGAGAAAGAGGGCACAGGAGGTGCCACTGCTGCCAGGTTTGTAAAATTTATTTCTGTTTTGGCATGCGGGTGAGTGGGTGGTGGGCAGTCAGACAGAAACAGAAACAGAAACAGTGGGCATCATTGGATGGGAAGGATTTACACGTATCTTAAGTATGGGACTGCCAGAGAGAGTGGGGGGGAGCTCTTGCAGCAGCCATGCATGAGCCAAAGCACCCTCCCAGACACGTGCCAGACAGGATCTCTAATTCCCATCCCTAGCACCCCAATGAGGGCAGGATTTACACGTGTCTTAGGTATGGGTCTGCCACAGAGAGAGAGGGTGGGGGTTCTAGCAGCAGCCAGGCATGAGCCAAAGCACCCTCTCAGGCACAGTTATGGTCTCTAGTTGCTCTTGGAAGGACTTGAGGCTTCAACATAAATGAATGATATTATTTAGGTGTTGTTTATGTGTTCCTGTTTCAGAGAGGGTGATGATGCCACCACTGGTGCCAGGTCCAAAACACCATCCCGGTGGAGGTCGCAGCCGCAGGAGGTGCCATAACGCTGGCTGATGAGGTCCATGGTCTGGCAGCACTATAATATGCCAAAAGGCAGATTTTCTCAATGCAAAGTAAGGCACGGGGACTGGAACAACAGGGAATGGATTGCCATATGACCTGTTCAGAAGTCCTCTGCAGAGAGAGATTGGCCACCCACCCACTTGTGGAGACAGAATTCAGGCAGGGCTTGACAGACCATTGGTCAGACACAGTATGGCACTTCTTATGTTCCTATATTTTTATGTTCTTTAGATCTGCGACAAAAAAATAAAAGAAGGCCGCAGGGACCCACATCTGGGCTGATAGCCCACAGCCCTTTCCCCTCCAGCTCCGCTGAAGAGTCTCTAGCCCCCCGGGAGCAGTCCGAATTGGCAAGGAGTTTTCAGGCCCAACTGGAGAGTCCTGCACAGAACTTCCTGATGGTGGGTCTTGGGACTGGAGTGCCTGTTTCTTGATGCCGTGGAATGACAGGTCCCCGTGAGCGGAATGACAGGGCCCCAGAACCCTGATGGTGGGTTCTGGGGCTAGAGTGGCAGCTTCTATATATTGGACAGCCCTCTCTGCCTATAACGTAGGCCCCAGAACCCTGATGGTGGATCCTGGGGCTGGAGTTGCTGCTTCTTTAGAAGGTGGAATGACAGTACCCTGTGAGCGGAATGATGGGACCCCAGAGAACCCTGACAGTGGGTCCTGGGGATAGAGTGGAAGCTTCTAGATGATGTGGATGGACAGCCCTCCCTGCCTGTAATGTAGGCCCCAGAACTCTGACGGTGGGTCCTGGGGCTAGAGTGGCTGTTTCTTGATGCAGTTGAATGATGGCTCCATGTGAGCGGAATGATGGGTCCCAGAACCCTGATGGTGGATCCTGGGGCTAGAGTGGAAGCTTCTAGATGATGTGGATGGACAGCCCTCCCTGCCTGTAACGTAGGCCCCAGAACCCTAATGGTGGCCCTGGAGCTGGAGTGGCTGTTTCTTTATGCAGTTGAACGATGGCTCTCTGTGAGCAGAATGACGGCTCCAGAACCCTGATGGTGGGTCCTGGGGCTAGAGTGACAGCATCTGGATACATCAGATGGACAGCCCTCCCTGCCTCTAATGTAGGCTCCAGAACCCTGATGGTGGGTCCTGGGGATGGAGTGGCTGCTTCTTGATACAGTGGAATGACAGCGCCCTGTGAGAGAAATGATGGCCCCAGAACCTTGATGGTGGGTCCTGGGGCTATAGTGGCAGCTTCTAGATGATGTGGATGGACATCCCTCCATGCCTGTAATGTAGACCCCAGAACCCTAATGGTGGGTCCTGGGGCTGGAGTGACTATTTCATGATGCAGTTGAACAATGTCTCTTTGTGAGCGGAATGATGGCCCCAGAACCCTGATGGTGGGTCCTGGGGCTAGAGTGGAAGCTTCTAGATGATGTGGATGGACAGCATTCCCTGCCTGTAACGTAGGCCCCAGAACCAATATGGTGGGTCCTGGGGCTAGAATGGCAGCTTCTGGATACAGCAGATGGATGATGGCTCTCTGTGAGTGGAATGACGGCCCCAGAACCCTGATGGTGGGTCCTGGGGCTAGTGTGGCAGCTTCTAGATACAGCAGATGGACAGCCCTCCCTTCCTGTAATGTAGGCCCCAGAACCCTGACAGTGGGTCCTGGGGCTAGAGTGGCAGGTTCTTGATAAAGGGGCACAGCAGAGGCAGCCTTTGCAGCAGCAGTAGATATTGGATTGCCCAAAGGCAGCATTGGCAGAAGGAGCAGACTTTAGATTGCCCAGGCACAGAACCAGTGGCCCAGCAGAGACAACATTGGTAGGATTTGCCTCTGTGCAGCACCCATGGAGCCAGGATGGTAGGATTTGCCAGGGAAGAGCTCCCATACAGCAGCAGATGGAAACAGCAGGATTGCGTGGGCACATTTGGATTGGCCAGAGCAGAGAGCCCATGGACCAGAAGACAACAGCAGCAGGATTACCAGGCACATCACCCAGTGGGGCACATCACCCAGGGTTGACAGGGCAGGCAGACAGGCAGCGTGGCATGACAGGCAGGCAGGCAGGCCAATTCAGGCTTTGAGCTTGGCAACCTGGGTGGGCAGACAGGCACCTTGGCATGAGAGGCAGGCAGGCGGACTGAGTCAGGCTTTGAGATTGGCAACCTGGGCAGGCAGACAGGCAGCGTGGGATGAGAGGCAGAAGGCAGGCTGGGGCAGACGTTGAGCTTGGGAAAGGCAACCTGGGCAGGCAGACAGGAAGCCTGGCATGAGAGTGGCAGTAGGGAATGCAGGTTGGGACCTTGGCAGGTGCCTCAGATAGGCTGGCGAAGACTGCAGCGTGTGTGCGAGAGAAAGAGCCAGTCAGATAGGCGGGCTGAGATCATCTAGCCAGAGGCCGGCTGGAAGGCTTACAGCTTCCCAGGTCCACCCGCCCAGCATCATGAGGTCAGTCAAATAGGCCAGCCAAGGTCATCTAGTATGAGAGAGAGAGAGAGAGAGAGAGAGAGAGAGAGAGAGAGAGAGAGAGAGGGGCAAGGCGGGCACCAGGCATTGAGAGGGAGGGACAGCATCTCAGCACAGCAGCAATAGCCCAGATTGAGGAGGAGCCCTGTCCCAAGACTGCCCCTGACATGGGATGGCGTGTGCCACTGCACCATCAATCCATGTCCGGGGGAAGCTCGGGGAATTCCAGCAGCGGAAGGTTCACCTTTAGGAACAGCAACTGCTCCACCAACTTGGGCCCCAGTCTCAGGCGGTGCGGAGACCAAATGTCCCCAGCCATGGAGAACACCCGCTCGCTGGGGACACTTGTTGGTGAGCAGGACAAGAGACCTTTCGCCACTTTCAACAGGGCCGGCCACACGTTTGTCTTCCCAGCCCAGTAGGCCAAAGGATCGCTGCTGAGTTCAATGCAGGGCTTCTCCTTCAGGTAGCTCTCCACTGCTGATGAGGCGCTGTCACACTCCCTCATGTAACTGCACCTCAGCACCACCTCCACCACTGCCCTCAGCCACACTTTCTGCCCTGAAGTGCACGGGCCCATGCTCCCCAGAGTGTCCTGCACATATGAGCTGCTGCTGCTGCTCTCAGTAGGGGTAGTGCTGCTGGCACTGAAACTGCTTGGGCTGGGGGCAGGGATAGACCCCGCCGGCTGAAAGGGGTGGCTGCTACCACTCCCACCATCCCCAGGGACATCCTGCTGCTGCTGCTGCTGCCACCGCACACTCTCAAGACCCCTCTCTGCACGCCAGACCCTCTCCACCAGCTCAGCCTTCCAGTAGCCATAGACTGCTGTCTGCTGTGCCACACAGGGGAAATCAACTGGCCCCCTTGCTTATAAAAAAAGGAGAGTATAGCCGCTATAGATTTATTGGCCTGCTGCTCCATATAATTGGTATGGCAAGCCCAAGAGCCATCCACCGCTAGGTAAACACCCAAATATTTAAACCGATTTACCTGCTCTATCTCAGCGCCCCCCCATTCTCCAGGTATGAGTATTTCTTCCACAACTCCTGCCCGTAACTAGGTCTTTAGTTTTGTCATAATTGACAGATAGGTCCTATTGTCTGCAGTATACGTCAAATCTAGAAAGGGCTCTAATCATACCTATTCGTGTCTGTGAAATAAGGACCGCATCGTCGGCATATAGGAGGATTGAAATATGCCTGGGCCCCAGTTTAGGGGGATGCAAAGAATCATCCCTCATATGTTCCACTACAACATTCACAAATAGGTTGAATAAGGCAGGGGCCAACACGCACCCCTGCCTAGCCCCTTTACCCACCAAGATGCTTGATGTCAATGGCAAGGAAGATGATACCCGCACCTGCATGGAATTTTCGGAATGCAATTTGATGATCAAATATAGGAGGTGCAAATCCATAGAAGATTTCCTTAACTTGTTCCACAGCCTCTCCCTATTAATTGAATCAAATGCTGCCCGTAGATCCACGAAACATAGGTAAAGCCTCGATCTTTTAGATTGCCCTATGCATTTCCTGCCCGTGTACTTTGATATTAACGACATCAAAACATGTATTTGAGACACCGTAGACATCTCCTTCCTGAAACCAGCCTGCTCTGGCTTCAAAAAAGAGACCCAATCCATCCATTCCTGGAGAATCCCCAGGAGATATTTAGCATAGTTTCCCGATCACGCACAGTAAGCTAAAAGGCCTATAATTCCCAGGAGATTTGGAATCCCCTTTCTTATAGATTGGAATGACAATGCTAGTCAACCAATTTTTCGGGATACTTCCTGTGGAATTTATCGCTGTAAAAACTTGGGCCAAAATCCCTGACCACCAGTCGACCTGAGACTTGAGAAGTTCTATAGGGACAAAGTCCCCACCTGGGGCTTTGCCAGATTTTGTAGTCAAAATCAGCTTTCTCACCATCTCAGGTAATACAGGAGGCCAACCAGGGATCAGATCGAAAGCCTGTATATTGGGAGCTTGCATGTTTGATACTTGCATCGTTGATGTATACTGAAAAACAGTTTCAAAATGCTCTTCCCAAACCTTGTGTGGGACCATTGCAGCTTTCCCTCCAGAGATATTCCTTCTGATATTACGTACCAAAGACCAACATTTTTTCCCGTCCCCATTCTCCACCACCTCCTCTAAGGCTCTCCATTTAGATTTACAATAATCCACCTTCTTCTGTTTCAACAACCTCCTATACTGAACCCTGGATTCAAAAAAAGCCATTTTGTTAGCTTCCACAGGGGAACTGAGAAAATGCCTAAGCCTTCCCCTCACTATTCGCCGGACCCGCCTACACTCTTTAACAAACCAACCTGGCTTGTAAGATGTCTGGGGGCCGACTGATGTTAGTGTGGAGAGGGCTGGTTGGAAAATCATTAACATCTCTTCAAAAACCCCAATTTTATCCCCCCCCTTCTTCATGATCCTTCTAGCCAAAGATTGAACCAATTCCATCAGGAATGTAGAGTTCCACCTGGTGGATACATCCTGCACCAGCTGGTGCACTGGGGAGCCTTGATCTGCCTGCTTGGCCCGGAGGAGCTTGCTGCCCTTCACACTCCAGTTAAAAACACCAGCCAGCTTCCTCCCCCGCTCAATCAGGGAGCTAAGGGTGCCTGACCCAATCCCCTTCTCCCCCAAGCCCAGAACATCCCTGACCATGAGGTGAAGGGAGTGCATGGCACAAGGGATGCTGGTGAATCCACCCTCGCGGACTGCTCTCAGTATGTTTGCCACGTTGTCTGTCACCAAGCATCCCTTGGTGAAGGGTGCACCTGGTGTTACCCTCTCCCTCACCATGGCGGTCAGGACTGCTTCAATGTTTACAGTGATGTGGGGGACATCCATAATTTCAGCCTGAACCAGGGCCACCTATACCCTGCTTCTGGACCCCTCCTGCCACTCCTGAAAGCTGCCTCCGGGTCCTGCCACCAGTGAGCTATTACCACCACGTAGGCATGCTGGGTGTTCCTGGTGGACCACAGGTCTGTGGTGAAGTGGACAGTGGCACTCCCAGCCCCTGCCAGTTTCTCCCTCACCTGTGCCTTTAGAACCTGGCACAAGGCTGACACCACCTGCCGACTCAGGGTGGTGTGGGACGGCAGCTGAAACTGGGGGGCCAGGAAGCCAGTCAGGTGCCTAAACCCCATGTCTCCCACCACAGAGAAGGGCTGCACATCAATGGCTATCATTTTCCCCAATAGACGTGTGACTTTCAGCTGAATGCCACGCCGCCCTCCACATCCTGCAACTGCCAACTGACTTGGCAGCTGCCCCCACCCCAGATCCTCCATGGTGCTCTGACACTGCTGGAAAGTCTGCTGCTGCTGTTCTTCCCCCCTAGCAGGAATACTGCTCCTGCTTCTAGGGGCAGCTATTGGAGCAAGACGCTTCCCTACTGATGGAGGCGGATGACTAGCCGCTGTGGTCGGGAACCTGCTGGCGTCCACTGCCCCTGCCTGCCCACTTAGCAGCACAGCGCTGTGGCATGCTTTGAGGTGCCTCGCCATGGCAGTTGTACCAAGGTTTGTGAGCATCTGCCCATGCTTCACCACCTTCTGGCACAAACTGCACTGCACTTCCCTGGGCTCATCCGCCCGCACCAATGTAAAATGCACCCAGATCGAGGATTTTTTGTCCCCTCCTGCCTTCTGGCCTGCACCGGGTGACGCACTTCTGGGAGCTGGGGCAGAACATGGTGGCACTGGCAACACAGCTCACGGAGGGACTGCCATCACCTCAGCACCAGGTACTTCCTCCACAGAACTGCTGTCTACCTCACTGTCCCCAATCACTGATGGACTGCCCACCATGCTGCTGCCACTATGAGCAGCACTCTCTCTCTGCCCCCTATAGCTGCTCCACTCCCTGCTGCCATTGCCTGGAGATCAGGCCCTGCCTCTAGCAGCCAGGGTGGAATCCACCAGCCCTGGACTGCTGGGGGGGATTGCCTCTACAATGGGGGACAATGGTGGCCTGTGAGGAACTTCGGTCCCTGAATCACCTACACCTGCAACCGCAGATGAGACAGCCTCAGCCTCCTGCACTGTAGGTGTTCCTGTGCCCTGTGTGGCAGTGGAAGACGCTGCCAGGAGATGATGCCTAACCACCCCCCTAGTGCCACTAGTGCTGGGAGCCTCAGAAGCCTGTTGCCCAAAATCAGGCCTGCAAAGCTTGGGGTGTGGTGATGGGCTTGGGCTGCTGCTTATGCCTGCTGCCACTCCGCTGGCACGGCCCCTACCCGTGCCACCTCTGCCACGTGCCCCATTGCCTGCCTTACGAGCAGCAGACCAGCCTCTCCAGCTTCCCTTCTCCATTTTCCCTCACAAATGTTATATATAACATTTATATATATACGTGTGTGTGTGTGTGTGTATACACACACACACAACACTAACTCTAACTGCTTATTAACTATTCTAAACCCTATGCAACTAAATTTAATACTATCTAATATGAATATCTATACAAAGGCCTAGTCCTACAAGCACACTAAATATTAAAACTAAATCACTAAACACTATTTCTATCTCTATAACTAACCTAACTCCTACAACTATCTACTATCGAATCTATCTATCTATCTATCTATCTATCTATCTATCTATCTATCTATCTGGGGGAGGGGACACAAAGAACACAAGGAGGGGTACAAAACTGAAATGAAACCTAAATCAATCTAATCCTACTCTAAATAAATCCAAAAACAGGAGAGGGGAATCAGGGATAGAATATATAGAGGGAGAGGGAAAGGATTCAATGGAGGGGGGGGAAGAACACAGGGAGGAGTAAAAAATAAAAATAACTCCTAAATCTATCTAATCTAAGGTAAATAAATGAAGCTAGGGAGGTAAATGTTTGGGAATGGGTGAAATAGAAGGAGGATGGGAATGGATTGTTAGGAAAGCACACTGCTGGGAGAGGGACACTTCTGGAAATGCTGCTGAAAGGATCGGTGGCTAGCTCAGAAGGATTGGGAAAGGGGGAGGGCAATGACTTTTGTTACTTGCTGCGTCTGCATTTCCACAAGCCACATTGACTCCGTGCAGCCTAGCCTCATGCCAATCGCAGACTGCGAAGCCAGTAATCTGAGGAAAAGAGGGATTGTGATTGGGCAGGCAGGCTGCTATTCCAAGCCTCTCCACCCATGGCACCAGGAAGTCTACTGCTCAGGTGCCCCCCCTCCTCCCTGGGCCTGGCAGTCACGTTTTTCCTGCCTGAACTCATCCGAACGTGGCCGAACTGTTCTGGGGTTCGAACGTTTGGTTCAAATGTTCGGTTCGGTTGTCCGAATGGGCCAAGTTCGGTCCGAACTCCCGAACCGCATTTGCACATCCCTAATATAGACCTGACACATGTTTTTGAGACACTTAGGCCCTGAGCCAACCATACAAGGTGTGAGGATAGCATGTGCATGGAACACACTGAGTGCACTGCACACTATGCACACGTATGTATTGTGCGCATACAATACATATGTGTGCAGACATTCATTCTGCTTCTTAGAGATGTTAATAGTACAGATTTGCTAGAGTGATAGAGTGATATAAAATTCAGTCCATTTTCCTTCAAAACCATATACACATCCTTACAGTTGCATCCTCAGGGTAATTTCATTGCCTTCAATGGAATAATTCACAATGCATAAGGTAAAGCAGAATCAGTGCAAGAAAAAAGCAGATAGATGATAAAGTTCAAACTATGAAATCCACTGCTCTGACTGTATAAACCAAAACTATCATACTGGTAGAAGCAGGACATAAATTCTGCCCATTGTAGGAAATGTAGATATTTCCATTTATATCTGTCTGTTGAATAACAGCTCTCTGATAAAGGAAAAGAGAGAGAATTTGGAAATTAAAATAAAACCACCATACAAAGAAATCTGAGTGAGCATTTTTCCTCCAGGTAATTTTGGAAGTTACAAGACCATTTGTGATGTCAGTTCCGGAACTACCCAAAACTCTCTGTTCAGCAGTAATCAAGAGAGATTTTAATCAAGGAGGGAAAACAAGAGACTAAGAGATAAATCTGAGCCCTGGCTGAAATGGTAGCTAAGGATTTAAAAGTAAAATTATTTAGCTGAAGGCAAAATAGTTTCTTAGGGTTTCTTAAGCCAAAGGATTTTATTCTGGTCAATGTAGCCTGATATAAACATAAATCTGTATATCTTAGAATCCTCCAGATGGATAATTTTAAAAATATGAAATCATTTTTATTCATCTTCATTATTTTTCAAAGATCAAGAAGCAAATTTGTTTATAAATTAAACTATATGTGGCAGAATTTATTTCAAAGTGTTTGGTGTTTGTATGCTTGATCATCTATAGAAGGAATTGGATGATAACATGTTTTATAATTAATTCACTCCATTTGGTTAGTTATGCGGCACTTGTCACCAAAAGAATATTTGTATTTATTTTTATAGCCTTGAGGGCTGGGTTAGACTATGTACATGGGGCTGCCTTTGACTGTTCAGAAGCTGGAACAGAATGTGGCAGTTCAACTCCTGTTGGGGCTAGGTAGCTATATTCTTTGTATGGTGGTTTTATTTTATTTTTCCAGATTCTCTCCCTTTTCCTTTATCAGAGATAACGCTATATATACATTTATATCCTGTTATTCCCCAAAGGCTCAGGGTGGGTTCTATCATCAAAACCTGTAAAAATGAAAGTACATGATATATATGTGTCTATTTTATTACTTTGTAAAGTGCCAGGTACACTGCTGGCGTTATATACATGTTTGTTAATAATAATAATAATAATAATTATATATATATATATATATATATATATATATATATATATATATATATTCACCCAAACCCTATCCCTACCTGCCAAATGCTTAGCCAAAAAGTAAAGTCTTACATTTGCCTCAGGTAAGTGCTCAGGCTTTGCTGAATTTCCAGAGGAAGGGAGTTCCACAATAGTCAGGCAGCCGCGGAGAAAGCCTCTCTGCATACTCTTGCTGTAGGGACCCAATGGCCAGATGGTACTTACAAGAGAGCTCTCCCAGCTGACCACAGGGATTGCGATGGCACATAGGGGGAGAGGTGGTCTTTGAGATATGTGGGGCCCAGGCCATTTAGGAATTTAAAGTTCAAAACAGCACCTTAAATTATGCCTGGAAAGCTACTGGAAGCCAGTGCAGATTGAATCCCAGCTGTAATGTGGTCAAGGCTACTTAGCCCCAACAGGAGTTGAGATGCTACACTCTGTACCAGCTCCAGCTTCTGAAAAGTCAAAGGCAGCCCCATGTACAGTGCATTGCAATAGTTTAGCCTGGCCTTCAAGGCTATTAGGGATGTGCGAACAGAACGGGGTTCAGATGTTTGGTCGTTCGGTCCGAAAACTTAGTTCGGGTTTGTGGGTTCGGTCCCACGGAATTCGGACCCACCCAAACATTCAGAATGGTTGGCCACATCAGAGACTTGGGGCACTCCAGGGGTGCCTGTGGGGGCATGGCAGGCCATCGGAGACACAACAGCAACAGAAGCAGAGGCCGGGAAGGCTTGACGCTTGGCACCTTGGCTTGCCCAGGAAGGCAGACTTGGCCTTGGCCCCCGGGGGTGCCCGTGGCACCATGGCTGGCAATCTGAGACCCAGAAGCAGCAGCAGAGGCCAGGAAGGCTTGGGGCTTGGTGGCTGGCCTTGTACCCCTGTTTGGCTGGGCATTCCAGGCTGCCAGGCACCAGTGGAGCAGCAGCAGACATTGGATTCCTGGGGCACAGAACCCATGACATGCCATGGAATTATGGCTCCCCTTAACTGTAACGTAGGCCTCAGAACCCTGATGGTGGGTCCTGGAAATAGAGTGGCAGCTTATGGATGAAGTGGAATGACAGCCTTCCCTGCCTGTAATGTAGGCCCCAGAACCTGATGGTGAATCCTGGGGCTGTAGTGTCTGACTGTTTCTTGATGTGGTGTAATGATGGCTCCCTGTGATAGGAATGATGGCCCCAGAACCCTGATGGTGGGTCCTGGTGCTGGAGTGCCTGGCTTTTTCTTGATGCAGTGGAATGACAGCTCCCCATGAGTGGAATGATGGCCCCAGAACCAGGGGTGACTGGCGTGTGTTGAGGTTGGAGGGGCAGTAAGGCCGGCGGGCCGGCTGGTCGGTGGGTGGAGCCAGGGTAATGGTAGGCAGAGCCAGGGCAATGGTAGGCAGAGCCAGGACAATGGTAGGCGGCCTAACCCAGCATCAAGGAGTTCCAAGGGTTAATGTTGGATGGACATTACATTACTTAATCAAGCAATTTCAGTTAGGTTAGGCAGGTTTAAAAGCAGGCAGACAACCTTAAACCTCACTTACAAGCAGTTTTAGCAAAGACAGACACACATGCAGCAGAGGTTAAGAACGCTGCTTCAGAAAACTTGCTGCATGTATGTTGGAGGGACCCCAATCCCTGCTTCAGAAGTCCCTTCTGAAGCAGTATTTTTGCCTTCTGCTGCATGTGTGTGTGTGTGTGTGTTAGGGGGGAATTTCAAGGCCCATGAATCACCAGACTCACAGTTACATCTCGGGATCTCAAAAGCACCCCATTTCCAACATTGTGAACACACAGCTTAAGCTCTCCAGACTCACAGGTACATCTCGGGATCTCAAAAGCACCCTTGGCGGTGGAAGCAGGGTGGGGGCAGGGTGGGGGGACCCTCAGAGGGTGGTAGTAGGGTGGGGGCAGGGTGGGGGGACTCTTGGGGGGTGGGATCAGGGTGGGTGGAGGGATCCCTTACCTGGCTGCTACTCCGGTGGTCCCTGGTGGCCCGAGCTGCAGGCAGAGGTGGGGGGGGGACTTTACTTGCTTTAAATTGCCCGTGTGTCCTGCTCCTCCAGAGTCAGGATGCACGGGCAGTTTAAATAATTTTAAAAAAAAGTTCCCAGGCTCCTGCCTTTCTGATCTCTCCCCCCGCCCCCGCCGCTCTGAGCGGCAGATTGTGGGGGAGAGCAGCAGTGCAGGGTCCAGGAAGTGGGCTGGCTGGAGCATGCCACCAGCCATGTCCCTGAGTGACTCCCGAGCGAAGCTCCATTGCGCCTAATATGCGTGCTGTGGACTGAGGGGCTCAGCTGCCCAAATCGCTTTTTCAATAGGAAACACATTTTGGGCAGCTGAGCCAGCTCATCCTTTTTGTCCCTTCCAGGACCCACTCTCAGAGCGGCTCTGAGAGTGGGCCCCAGAAGGGAGATAAAGTCTGACAGCCGCAGCAGCCTCTGAAGCTGGTCAGAGGCTGCTGCAGCTGTCAGAAGCAACGGTGGTTTATTTTCTTTTTGACGACACAGCAGGTGTCCCCCAGGGCGCACTAGGGGGGCAGTGTCCCAAATGACCTGCGGGGGGAGCCGCCCCTGCCCAGAACCCAGATGGTGTGTCCTGGGACTAGAGTGGCAGCTTCTAGATGAAGTGGAATGATGGATCCCCATGAGCAGAATGCCGGCCCCAGAGCCCTGGTGGTGAGTCCTGGGACAGGAGTGGCAGCTTCTGGATGAAGCGGAATGACAGCCCTCCACAACTGGAACATAGGCCCCAGAACCCTGATGGTGGGTCCTGGGGCTGGAGTGGCTGGCTGTTTCTTGATGCAGTGGGATGACAGCTCCCCATGAGCGGAATAATGGCCCCAGAACCCTGATGGTGGGTCCTGGGGCTGGAGTGGCTGTTTCATGATGTGATGGAATTACAGCTCCCTGTGAGTGGAATGACGACCCCAGAACCCTGACGGTGGGTCCTGGGAAAAGAGTGGCAGCTTATGGATGATGTGGATGGACAGCCCTCCATGTCTGTAATGTAGTTCTCCCTGACAGTAGGTCCTGGGACTGGAGTGGCTGGCTATTTCTAGATGCTGTGGAATGATGGCTTCCTGTGAGCAGAATGACAGCCCCAGAACCCTGATGGTGGGTCCTGGGACTGGAGTTTCAGCTTCTAGATGACATGGATGGACAGCCCCCTGTGCCTGTAACGTAGGCCCCAGAACCCTAATGGTGGGTCCTGGAACTGGAGTGGCAGCTTCTGGATGCAGTGGAATGACAGCTCCCGATGAGCAGACTGACAGCCCGAGAACTCTGATGGTGAGTCCTGGTACAGGAGTGGCAGTTTCTGGATGAAATGGAATGACATCCCTCCCTGCCTGGAACATAGGCCCCAGAACCCTGATGGTGGGTCCTGGGGCTGGAATGGCTGGCTGTTTCTTGATGCAGTGGAATGATGGCCCCAGAACCCTGATGGTGAGTCCTGGGACAGGAGTGACAGCTTCTGGATTAAGTGGAATGACAACCCTCCCTGCCTGGTATGTAGGCCCCAGAACTCTGATGGTGGGTCCTGGGGCTGGAGTGGCTGGCTGTTTCTTGACGCGGTGGAATGACAGCTCCCCATAAGTGGAATGACAGCCCCTGAACCCTGATGGTGGGTCCTGAGACTAGAGTGGCAGCTTCTAGATGAAGTGGAATGATGGCTCTCTGTGAGTGGAATAACGGCCCCAGAATCTTGATAGTTGGTCCTGGGGCTGGAGTGGCAGCTTCTGGATTTATTTATTTATTTATTTTATTTTTTCAGACTTATATCCCGCCCCCTCCTGCAATGCAGCTCGGGGCGGCTTACAGCAATAATAAAAACAATTAAAACAGTTAAAATATAAATATAAATATAAAACATCAAAAAACAGGGTTAGGAACCAATAATAAATAAATAAATAGGCAGGGGATTAAGATCACCCTCCCCCTCCCTCCCTCCCAAAGGCCTGGGCAAACAACCAGGTCTTACAGTTCCGCCGAAAT
>QEPC01011255.1:1355447-1410975 GCA_003113815.1 Sphenodon punctatus | reverse complement strand
TGGCTCCTCCCCGAGAGGAATGAGCGGAACCATTCAAGAACAGTCCCGTCCAGACCCCCCAGGTCACGCAGCCGTCTCAACAGCAGCCCATGGTCCACGGTGTCAAAAGCGGCCGAGAGATCTAGCAGTGGAATGACAGCCCTCCATGCCTGGAATGACGGCCCCAGAACCCTAACGGTGGGTCCTGGGACTGGAGTGGCAGTTTCTAGATGATGTGGATGGACAGCCCCCTGTGCCTGTAACGTAGGCCCCAGAACCCTGACAGCGGGTCCTGGGGCTGGAGTGGCTACTTCTGGATGAAGTGGAATGATGGCTCCCCATGATCGGAATGATGGCCCCAGACCCCTGATGGCGGGTCCTGGGACTGGAGTGGCAGCTTCTGGATGCAGCGGAATGACAGCTCCCTGTGAGTGAAATGATGGCCCCAGAACCGTGATGGTGGGTCCTGGGACTAGAGTGGCAGCTTCTGGATGAAGTGGAATGGCAGCCCTCCCTACCTGTAATGTAGGCCCTAGAACCGTGATGGTGGGTTCTGGGGCTGGAGTGGCTGGGTGTTTCTTGATGCGGTGGAATGATGGCTCCCCATGAGTGGAATGACGGCTGCAGCATCCTGACGGTGGGTCCTGGGGCTTGAGTAGGTGGCTGTTTCATGATGCGGTGGAATGACGTCTCTCCGTGAGTCAAATGAAGGCCCCAAAACCCTGATGGTGGGTCCTGTGGCTGGCTGTTTCGTGATGTGGTGGAATGACAGCTCCCCATGAGTGGAATGATGGCCCAAGAACCCTGATGGTGGGTCCTGGGGCAGGAGTGTCTGGCACCCCTGCTCAGCCTGGCATTTCAGGCTGGCTGGCATTGGTGCAGCAGCAGCAGGGAACTGGCCAGGGCTCGGTGGCTGGAACCCCTACTTGATCAGGAATTGCAGGCCATCATCCTACTCAACTGAGCTCAAGAAGCTCTATTGAAAATTGGGGAAGCCTTGCCCACTGGCGCACTCATCCAAGCTATGCCCATCTACAAGAGTGAGGAGCAAATGGCTGACGTGCAGTGCCAGCAGCAGCAGACATTGGATTGCCCAGGCACAGTAACTACGGCTGGCATCCCTGCTCAGCTGGGCATTGCAGGCTGGCTGGCATTGGTGGGGCAGCAGCAAAGGTCCGACCAGGGCTCGGTGGCTGGCACCCCTGCTTGGCCGGGTGTTGAAGGCTGGCTGGCATCAGTGGAACAGCAGCAGAAGCCCAGCCAGGGCTCAGTGGCTGGCACACCTACTCAGGCGGGCTGGCCTGTATGTGGGACACTTGCAAACAAGTGGAATGATGGCTCCTCATGAGCAGAATGACATTCCCAGAACCCTGATGGTAGGTCCTGTGGCTGGAGTGGCTGGCACCCCTGCTCGGTCAAGCATTGCAGACTGGCTTGCATCGGCGCAGCAGCAGCAGAGGCCCAGCCAGGGCTCGGTGACTGGCACCCCTACTTGGCCGAGCATTGCAGGCTTGCATCCTACTCTCTGGATCTCAACAAGCTATTCTGCCAATTGGTCAAGTTTTGCCCAGTGGTGAATCACATGGCCACCCAGTAGCAGATGTTGGATTTCCGGGGCACAGTACCTGTGGCACAGCAGAGGCAGCAGAAGCAGACGTTAGGTTTCTGGGGCACAGAAAACCATGGCACAGACAGCAGAGGTAGCACTGACTGCAGCAGTAGACATTGGATAGCCCAGGCACAGAACCCGTGGCACAGACAGCAGAAGCGACATTGGCAGCAGCAACAGATATTGGTTTACTGGGGCACAGAACCCGTGGCACAGACAGCAGAGGCAGCATTGTCAGCAGCAGCGGACATTGTATTGCTGGGGCACAGAACCTGTGGCACAGACAGCAGAGGCAGCATTGGCAGCAGCGGTGGACATTGGATTGCTGGGGCACAGAACCCATGGCACAGAAAGCAGATGCGGCATTGGCCACAGCAGCAAACATTGGATTGACCAGGCACAGAACCTGAGGAACAGCAGAGATGGCAGCAGCAGGATTTGCTTGTGTGCAGCACCCATGGAGCCAGGATGGTAGGATTTGCAAGGGAAGACCTCCCATACAGCAGCAGGATTGCGTGGGCACATTTGGATTTGCCAGGGCAGAGCACCCATGGACCAGCAGATAGCAACAGTGGGATTACCAGGTCAGTGGGGCACATCACCCAGGGTTGCCAGGGTAGGCAGGCAGGCACCTTGGCATGACAGGTAGGCAGGCTGGGGCATGGCTTCAACTTTGCCCACAGGGCGGGCAGACAGGCACTTTCGCATGAGCAGAAGGCAGACTGAGGCAGGGTTCAAGCTTGGCAACCTGGGCGGGTGGGCAGACAAGCAGCGTGGCATGAGCATTGGAAGGCTGGCTGAGACAGGCTTTAATCTTGGCCACCTGGGCGGGCGGGTGGGCAGACAGGCAGCATGGTATGGGCAGAAGGCAGACTGAGGAAGGGTTTGATCTTGGCCAACCTGGGTGGGTCGGCAGGCAGAAGGCAGACTGAGGCAGGGTTTGATCTTGGCCACCTGGGCGGGCGGGTGGGCAGACAGGCAGAGTGTTATGAACAGAAGGCAGACTGAGGCAGGCTTTGATCTTGGCCACCTGGGTGGGAGGACAGACAGGCAACATCGCATGAGCATCAGAAGGCTGGCTGAGGCAGGGTTTGATCTTGGCCACCTGGGCGGGCAGACAGGCAGAGTGGCATGAGCATCAGAAGGCAGCCTGAGGCAGGCTTTGATCTTGACAACCTGGGTGGGCAGACAGGCAGCAAGGCATGGGAGGAAGTAGGGAGGGCAGGCTGGGACCTTGGCAGGGCACTCAGATAGGCTGGTGAAGACTGTGCAGCACGAGAGAGAGAGAGCCAGTCAGATAGGTGGGCCGAGATCGTCTAGCCAGAGGCCGGCTGGCAGGCTTACAGCTTCCCAATGCCACCCTGTGTCATGAGGTCAGTCAGATAGGCCGGTCAAAGCTGTCTAATGAGAGAGAGATGCAGGGCAGGTGCCGGGCATTGGGAGGGAGGGACAGCACCTCAGCAGCAGCAGTCCAGATTGAGGAGGAGCCCCATCCCAAGACTGGCCCTGGCATGGGATGGCGTGTGCCACTGAAACATCAATCCATGTCCAGGGGCAGCTTGGGGAATCCCAGCAGTGGAAGATTCACCTTTATAAAAAGCAATTGCTCCACCAACTTGGCCCCCAGTCTCCGTTGGTGCAGCGAGCAAATGTCCCCTGCCATGGAGAACACCCACTCGCTGGGGACACTGGTTGGTGGGCAGGACAAGAGACCCTTGGCCACTTTGGACAGGGCCGGCCATACATTGGTCTTGCTGGTCTGGAAGGCCAAGGGATCACTGCTGGGTTCGATGCATGGCTCCACCTCCAGGTAGCTCTTCACTACTGCTGAGGCACCGTCGTACTCCCTCATGTAACTCTGCCTTGGCACCACCTCCACCACTACCCTCAGCCACGCTGCCTGCCCTGCTATGCACAAGCCATGCTCGCCAGAGTGCCCCGCACATAGGAGCTGCTGCTGCTGGCAATAGGGGTGCTGCTGTCTTCTGCTGGTGCTACTACTTCCAGGGCTGGGGGCAGGGATAGACCCCACTGGATGAAAGGGGTGGCTGCTCCCACTCCCACCATCCCCAGGGGTGTCCTGCTGCTGCTCCCACGCACTCTCAAGAGTCATCTCTGCCTACCAGACCCTCTCCACCAGGTCACCCTTCCAGTGCCCATAGAGCTCTGTCTGGCATGCCACACTGCCCTTGACCCTGGGGTCCAGCATGGTTGCCAAAACATATTCCACCCACTTCAGGAACTCATCGAACCGCACCTTCAGCTCTGCCTTAAGCTGCTGCACCAGGTCAACCACCTCATCTGACAGCTTCCTGCTCTCAGGGCCACAATCCTGCCCCTGGAGAATTTCCTCCAGCCTCCTGAGGAGACTCTGGACCAGAGGAGTCACCTGGTTGATGGTGGCTGTGGAGAAGCTGATGGTCTCCATCATGGCCAGAAACAGTCTCAGCACGAAGACCGTGTGCGCCAGGATCTCCCATTCTGCCCCATCGTAGCCTGCATGTGCGCCTCTGTCCATCACCAGTTGAACCTGATGCAAGGCAGCTTTCTGCTCGAGAAGCCGCTCGAGCATCAGGAACATTGAATTCCACCAGGTGGACACATCCTGCACCGACTGGTGCACTGATGCACTGGGGAGCTTTGCTCGGCCTGCTTCGCCCTGAGGAGGTCGCTGCCCTTCACGCTCTGGTAAAAGAAACCGGCCAGCTTCCTCCCCCACTCGATCAAGGCGAACACCAAATGGCCGAACCGCATTCACTCATCCCTAAACACTATAAAAATGCATGAATGACAGTGACCAGGTCTGAATTGGAAAGAAATGGTTGCATCCTTCTCATGCGATGGAGTAGGTCAATGCCATGACCTGTTGTTCCAGGTGCTGCGAGGGATCTAGGAGTACTCCAAGGCTGCAAAACTGAGTAACCAAAGAAGACTAGAGGGAGGGCCTATCCACCCCATGTCACAGGACTGGACAACCATGATTGCTTCAGTTTTGTCTCTATTGTTTAATCTATACAGCCTCTGTTGGCTCACCCGCATCTAGTTTCTATGGCACACAAGTGCTGGGTAAGCACTGAGACTGCAGAACCTGGGTCAGACAGAAAAGATAGCCAGAGTTAGGTGTCATCTGCATATTGGTGGTAGCACACCCTAAATCTGTACATGATGTCATTCCATGGCCACTAGATACACAATGAACAGGAGGGGAGACAAGCAGGAATGCAGAACCCCACAGGGAAGATCCCGAGTGGAGGATGAGCAATTATTGCCCATCACCAGCTGTTGGAATCTCCTCAACAGGATAGAATGAAACAATTCAAGAGCAGTCCCATGCTCTGCTGCCAGGTCTTGCAATCATGCCACCAACACCTTGAGACTAGTCACTGAATGATCTAACAAAATCAACAGGGCACAAGTTCCTCTCTAGATCTTCAGGTAGAGATAATTAACCAGAGCCACAAACAAGAGCTGTTTTTGCATAGATTGCCCCATCCCCACCCCCCCGCTGGGGGGGCGAGTGGGCAGTGGAGGGGGGCATCCATGTAAACAGTACGGTGGTGGGGATGAATATCCACCTGTGGAAACACCACAGGCAGTGAGTGGAGGTCCGCTTCCAGCGCACACTCATCTCCATCCATCACCCACCTACAGAGCCATCCAGGAAAACGGAGGAGGCTCCATGGGTGGGGATTAGTAGAGGTGGGTGGAGATGTGTGTGCGCCCATGGAAAAGGGTGCACACCTACCTCCACCCACCGCATCCATGCAAAAAGGGTCACGGTCTTTGTACTGTACCCAGGGCAAAAGCTGACCTGACATGTGTCCAGGATAGGGATGGGTGAACAGATCGTGGTTCAGGTTCGGTTGTTTGGTTCAGTCACGTTTGGTTTGTGCGTTTACGTTCGGCCGTTCGGGTGGCTCACTGCGTTCACGTTCGGCCATTCGGGTTCGGCGTTTGGCGTTTGGTGTTCGGTGTAAAAATAACGCGAGATCGTGGGAAGCTGGAAATCATGACGGAAACCGGAAATTCGTGTGCGTGTGGATCTGAGAGGCGAGTGGGTGTGTGTTGACTCAGTGGCTGTTCGGTTCGTGTGTTTTTGGCTGTGATTGTGTGTTGGGTTTGACTGTGCTGTGTGTTTGGGTGGTTGGTGTGTGTTGTGGGTGACTTTTGGTGGGTATGTGGGTTAAAAAAATAATAATTAAAAAAAATGAAGAAGGCTGTTATGCGGATCCCCTGGCTGGGGGCCAATTTTCCATTGGAGGAGGAGGAGGAGGTCGAGGCCGCTACCCCTGCTACACCTCCTGTGGCACCGGTGGCTTCCTCCTCAAATGAGGAGGAAGCGGTGGGCTCTCGAGGTACTGCCACTCCTGCCAGGTTTGTAAACATTTTTTTTACTTTTAAGACAAGAAAGGCTATATCTGTTAGAGCGAGCTCAGCTCACTGGCATGTGGGTGGGTGCGTGGGTGGTGGGCATCAGTCAGGCACAAACAACAGTGGCCAATAGCGGGTGGCAGCAGATGTCTGCCACAGAGAAAGAGGTTACTGTAGTGTGGGGGGCTCTTCCAGCAGTCAGGCATGAGCATCTCCACCCAAACATGTGCCATGCTAGCAAGGGTCTCCACTCTCCAGTTGCCATCCCATTCCCTACGCACCCCCAAATAAGGGCAGTGTCAGAGGGGTACGGGAAGGTGGGGACGGGAAGGGGTACCCAGACGCGCCACACACTTTCCGCTAGCTCTGACAATACTCGAAGGGGGTCCCGGAGGCCCGTCAGGATAGTATGTGGGCCGTTCCTTGGGCTTGCGCACCTGGAACTTAGGCCCCTATCATCATTGGGCACAGAGCTTTCTATTACGCACCCAACATTCACACTTCCAGGGACGGGAGGCAAAAGTGAGGGCTGGTGCAAGGGGGACAAGGCAAGGACCCAGGGATTCAAGAGGCAGGAAGGCAAGGACTCGCACACAGCCACAAGGGGGCGGAAGGAGAAGGGCCCAGGGAGGGGCAGAAACGCCAGACCCGCAGGCCCCTTCACTCTGCACACTCACTCTCTCAGAGGGAGACAGGGGTAGGGTCTTCAATCAACACAAATACTTTAGCTATTGACACAATCACGAGGTACACACCACAAAGGAGGAGACACAGGGGCAACAAAGGAAGGCAGTAACACCAAAGAACACTCGTAAGACTTAGCTTTCAAGCAGCAGGGAGGGGGCTAGTACATCCAGGCTGAGCTCTGTTCACCGGCTCAGAGCTACTGCAACAGCCGGTTTAAATAGGAGCAGCCCCGCCCTCCGCACGCCCCCGCAAGCGTGCTGAGCGGCGCAGCGGTGGGCGGGGCCCCGCCTCGTCGGGCGTGGCCTTTGTTGCTGTCGGCGTTTCTGGACGCCGAAAAGGTGTAGCCCTTGGTAACGGGCTGCCGGGGGTGGGATCTGCAGCATCGGGGGTGGCTTCCGCCTGTGTCTGCGGCCCCGAACGCCGTGCCGAGGTTTGTGGTGCTGGGGAACTGCCGGGGGCGGGGCCTGGGGCTGTGGAGGGCGGACGCCGCACGGGGTAACGGCCGCGGCGACTGACAGGCAGTCTCATTCCTCCAGCCAGGGTCACATCTCCCGTCGCCATCCCTAGCACCCCAAGGAGGGCAGGATTTGCATCTGCCAGCCAGGGGCTTTCTAGTTGCAATATCTAGCATCCCCTAGCACCCCTGGGAGGGCAGGATTTGCACATGCTTTATTGCTTTTTTTAGTTGCCATCCCTAGTACCCCAAGGAGGGAGGATTAGAGGCATCATCATAAATGCATGATATTTATTTGGTGTTCTTGTGTGTTCCCATTTCAGAGAGGAATCGGATTCTGTCCCCAGGGCCAGCCCTGCTTCCAGGACCAGGCCTAGGATGATGACTCGTTGCTGGACCCCTAGGCAGAGCTCGGCAGCCTCACCCCCAGACATTCAGTGCCAGTCATTGGATGTCTGGAGGTTTTTCAACGAGGACGACAGAACCGCCACATGCAAGGTATGTCACGGGGACTGGAACAACAGGGAATGAATTGCCCTCTGACCTGTCAGGAATGGAAGTCCCCTGCAGAGAGAGATTGGATGGCCACCCAGTCCACCCACTCGTAGAGACAGAATGCAGGCAGGGCTTGACAGACCATTGGTCTGACACAGTATGGTACTTCTAATGTTCCTTTCTTTTTCTGCTCTTTCTAGATCTGCAACAGAATATTCTGGTGGCAGAGGGAGGGGACCACATCGGGGCTTCTCGCTCACATAGAGCGGACCCACAACATGAGAGTGAGGCGGGCGGGTGAGGACTCCTCTGCAGTGGTGCCCATGGAGCCGCAGCACAAGACAAAGGGGGGGAAGGCAGCCAGCAAAGGGAGGCATATAAGCTCTTCCCCTCCCCCCACCTCCAGCCTCGGCGTGGAGACCCCCGGGATCCCGGAGGACGCCGAGATCAAGGCCCTTCAGGCCAGGTTGCATCGCTGCACCCGGAGCCATGTGGAGGAGGTCCAGTGCTCCTCTGCTGACCTGGAGAAGTGCCTCGTGGCAGAGATGCAGGCAGTCCAGGCGGAACAGCAGCGGGTGGTGGCATATGGCCAGTATGTGTCCGCCAAGCTGCGCCGTGTGCAGGTCTACCACCAGGCGCTCTCCAGGTAGCATAACGATCTAGCAGAGGTGGTGGAATATGCGGTGGACAATGGCATGGTGGACCCCTCCACGGTGGCTGGCCCTCCGGAATGTGAGCTGCCCCAAGGCCTGTTCCCTTTCCCCAAAATATGGGGAGACAGGCCCAGTGGCAGAGACTAAGTGACACTGACTCTTAGGTTGTTGATTTAATAAGTTTCCTTTACATGTTTGCTTTTGTTTTATTAAATGTCATTGCTGTTGTTGTTGTTGTTGTTTTCTTGTATTGTAAATAGTTTTAAGTAAACTTTTCATATTTATTGTTGCAAGCTTCGCTTTACATGTCCTCTGTTTTATCCCTATGTGCTGAAGTTCTGGCTGGCAGGTGGCAGAATCTCATACAGCTAGTAGATCCCTTCCAGCAGCACATGCCACCTCATGTAGTGTAGTTATGACCCAAAGATGTGCTGTGCCAGCAGCAGGGTCTCAACTAGCAGAAAGCCCCCCCAGGAGGTGCAGGGCTGCTGTTTGTGTGGGTAGGAGTGACAGAGAAAAAGAGAGACAGGCTCCTCGACAGTGGGCAGCAGGAGGTGTGAGCTGGTGGCTGGAGGGGCTTTTAGTTTCAACAGTCACCTTCAGCGGGCATCCGCGGATGGGTGCAGAGGAGTAGGCTTTTGGGGAGGGGGGCAGACTGGCGTGTGGGCACTGGGCTTCTGAATGCAATGGAATGGAATGCAGCCCCCAGTGACTGGAATGATGGTCCCATAATCTCGTTGATGGCCCCTGGGATGGGCGGACATCGGGGATAGTGGAATGACAGCCTAAAGCCTATGGGGCACACTTCATTTGATCAGGCGCGCCACACTAGGTGGTAGCAGGGCAGCAGGTATGTAGTGGTACAAGGACGCATGCAGGCAGGCACTGGCAGACAGGCAGGCAGGCACATATAATATCTTGTGGGTTTATTCCATCTCATTACGGTAGGTTTGCTGTGTGCTGGATGTGGGTGATGGGCATTAATGGGCGCAGCACAGGTGGGAGTTCTTCCTGGTTCTGGCTGGTGGCAGCCAGGATATACCTAGCTGAGCTCTCCCCCTCTAACTCCCATCTCCCTAGTTCTAGCTGGGAATGGGAACCTCTCTGTTGCTCTTTCTCTCTGGTCATATAGTGCCGGTGACAGCATGGGTGGGATCGTGTCTGTCTTTCCTTCAAGCAAGCAGTGGGTGGACTTTCTCTCTCTCTCTTTCTTGGCAGCAACCTGGTCGGGCAGACAGGCACCTTCGCATGAGAGGCAGGAAGGCAGGCTGAGGCAATAGAGTCATGCTTTCATTGCTTTGAACTTGGTGGCCACCGGCCACCAGGGGTACAGATACAGAACACTTGGCGCAGACAACATATAGGTCTGGCAGCAGCAGCTGTTTCTTAATGCCATTGGCATCATGGCANATGCACCAGTGGGACCACCTGACTGAGGGTGGCGGTGGAGCTGCCCAATGTCTCTGTGACACCCAGGAATGGTCTCAGTACAAAGACAGTTTGGGAGATAATCTCCCATTCCTCCCTGTTGTACCCTGGAGGTGCCTCAATGTCTGTCGCCAGTTCAACCTGATGCAGGGCGGCTTTCTGTTCAAGAATCCGCTCGAGCATCAGGAAGGTGGAGTTCCAATGCGTGGAGACATCCTGGATAAGGGTGTGCACCGGGGACCCTTGCTCTGTCTGCTTCTCCCGGAGGAGCTCGCTGCCCTTCACACCGCAAGCTTCCTCCCACGGTCGACCAGGGAGCTAAGGGTGCCTGGCCCAATCCCCTTCTCCCCCAAGCCCAGAGCATCCTTCACCACCAGGTGGATACTCGTGAAGCCGCATGCCGGGCATGTCTGGCGGACCACAGGTCCATCGTGAAGTGGACCGTTGCACCCCCAGCCCCCTTACCCGCTCCTTCAAAGCCCTATAGAGCTGTGGAACCACAGTCTGACTCAGGGTGGAGTGGGAAGACAGCTTAAAGTTGGGGGCCAGGAACCCAATCAGCTGCTGGAAGCCCTTGTCCTTCACAATGGACAAGGGCTGGCCATCCAGGGCAATCATCTCGGCCAACAGGCGCTTGCCTTTCTCCTGGAAGCCTGTGCCACGACGCCTTGCCGATGGCCTTGACACATCCCTGCACCCCATCTCCTCCATGGTGGACTGATGCCACTTCTGGGGAGGCTCCTGGTGTTGTTCTGCCCCCATACTGCTCCTGCTGGTAGAGGCAGCAGCAGTTAGTGCAGGACGGTGGCCCGCTGAATGAGCCAGGCGACTGGTCGCTGGAGTTGGGAACCCGCTGGCATCCACTTCCCCTGCGTTCCTGCTCAGCAACACAGCACTGTGGAATGTCTTGAGGTGCCTGGCCATTGCAGTTGTGCCAAGGTTGGCAAACACCTGCCCACACTTCACCAACTTCTTGCACAGTGTGCACTGCACCTCTCTGGGATTATCTGCCCATACCAGCTTAAAATGATCTCAGACTGAGGATTTTTTCCCTCCTCCTGCCTTCTTGCCTGACCCGGCGGACGCACTGCTGCCAGCACTGCTGGGAGGGGGAGAACTTTGTGTACACTGGTGATGCAGCTCTGGGAGGAGGGTCAGACATCACCTCGTGTAGAGATCTCCTCTACAGCACTAGTGTCACTGACTACCTCTTCCTCACTGTCCCCGGCGATCACGGTGATGTCCCGTGAATGGGAGTATTGTGACCCAGAGGCTAGACTGCCCATGCCCGCCATGCTGCTGGCACTCTCCCTGTTCCCCCTCTGTACCTGCTAGTGCTGCTGCTGCTCCTCTCTCTAGTACTGACATTGCCCAGGGATCGGGTCCTGCCTTTAGCAGCTGGGGTGTGATCCACCAGCTCTGGACTGCTGGGGATTGCCTCAACTGTGGGGGACAGTGGTGGCCCTGGAGGAACATCGGAAGCAGACCCAGCACCTGCTCCAGTACCACCCACAGCAGAGAGAGATGCAGCCTGAGCCCCAATTCCTGCAGACCTTCCAGTTCCCTGTGTGTCAGTGGAGGGCACTGCCAGGAGGCAATGCAGAGCAGTCTGTTGCCCTAAAGCAGGCCTGCTGATTTTGCGGGGTGTGTGTGTGTGTTATACGCTCTGCCTCTGGCTACTGCTGCTGTCTGCTGCTGCTCCCCATGCACAGCCCCTCCCGCCTCTGGCACGTGCCCCATTGCCTCCCCTACAGGCAACAGATCGGCCTCTCCTTCCCTTCTCCATTTCTCCCTCCCAAATAATGATTTTATATATATATATAAGGAAAAAATATTTTTATTAATAAATCTTTTATCTAATATTGTATGTATACATATACCTACAGTCAGTCTAAGTAAGTACTATAACTAATAACCTAAATGCTATGAACTAAATGAATGGATTAAGTACACACTACTCCTACAAACACTAAAACTAAATCACTAAATGCTATCTCTATCACTAAACTAACTCTCCTACAACTGTCTACTATCTCTGACCTACAATCTATCTATCTTCTGTATCCTATATATTGGATGAGGGGGAATCACAAACAACACAAGGAGGGCTACAAATTCAAAACTAAAATGAAACCTATCAATCTAATAATCCTATTCTAAATGAATACAAAAATAGGGGAAGGGAAAGGAATCAGGGATGGAATATGGGAGAGGGAAAGGATTCAATGGAGGGGGGAGGGAGGAAGGAAAATTGAGTACAGGGAACACAGGGAGGGATAAAAACAAAAAATAACAAGTAAATCTATCTAAGCTAAGCTAAAGAAATGATAATATGGAGGTAGATGGGTTGGATGGGTGAAATGGGAGGAGGATTGCAATGGATTGAGGAGAACAAAAACTGCTGGGACAGAGGGAGCCTTCTGAAATGCCTGCTGTTCAGGAACAGTGACTAGCTCAGAAGGTATTGAGAAGGGGGAGAGGCAATCAGTTTTGTTTCTTGCTGTGCCCGCCTCAACGCAAGCTCCATTGGCTTGGAGCAGCCTAGCCCGTGACCAATCGCAGACTGCCAAGCCAGTGGTCTGAAGCGAAAAGGGATGGTGATTTGGCAGGCTGGCTGGTACTCCAAGCCAGTCTCCACCCCTGGTGCCTGGAAGTCTGCTCCTAGCTAAGTCAGATTACTTCCCCCTCCCTGCTACATTTCGCCTTCCAGTGACTTGACAATAGACCATGTTTTAGCCACTCGAACGCAACCAAACGCAATCTGAACTGACTGAAGTGTTCGACCATTTTGCCCTTCGGTGTGTTCAGGTTCGTGTTTGTGTTCGAGTTCGGTCATCCAAACTGGCCGAGTTCGGGCCGAACGTCCAAACCGCATTCGCCCATCCCTAGTCCAGGAATCCAATAGTACTAAGATGCGCCCAAACCTGCAGGGCAACAATCCATTCAATAACCTTCCCTAAAAAGAGGAGGTTAGAGATGGAGCAATAATTGATTGGAGAGTCAGCATCAAGAGATGCTTTCTTGAGTAGGCACCGGACAACTGCAGTGTTAAGAGTGTCGGAAAACCTAATATCCTAAATGTTTTGACAAGCCCATACAGCAATGACTCCAATGACTCCTTACTGGCTTTCACCAGTCAGGACAGGCATGGATCTAATTCAGAACTGGTTGCCCACATTGCTCCAGACATCCTCCACATTGGTAGGTGACAGGAGTGGAAACTGATCCAAACAACTGGGACAAGTATGGGCTTCTACAACCCCAAACTCTGACTCTGCAGTCAAACTAGTGGCACACACAAGTAGAAGCAAATATGGGTGATTTTGTCTGCAAAGTAGGTGGCAAATTTGTCACAGTGGGCAATAGATGATTCTCATTCTCGGCAGAGACAGATAGGATTCACCTGGAACAGCTCTATAACTGGCACTGTATTATGTTTGAAAAAAGAATGCAGTCTCATGCTGTACAATGAAAAAATTCAGCCCATTGAAACTAGAAGACAAGAGGCAGTGAAAGACTTTACGCAGAACAGTTCATTGGTCCAAATTAACCATCCTTTGCATTGAAATCACAAGATGAATTTTTCTTTGCCTTAGTGTCCTCAAGAAATGTGTAGGGGATTGAAGGTCAGGGCCCTGAACGATGTCATGATCAAGAGGAGTGTATCAAGAGCAGTGTTGTTCAGAAACAGCTCTCAATATGATTGTTATCTATTGGAAGAGTTGACAAGGCTATACAAGGAAAGATGTCACACAACAAAGCAAGCCACTGCTGCAATGTAACAGCTTCTAATAAAAAAAAATGGTTTTACAAGCAGTATGACATCAAGATAATTATGGCACAGAATTTTGAAACATTATTGCGATGGTTGGAATTAGAGGTTGCAGCAAATTGTTCCCCAAAGATCTGAAGAATGACAAATACACAACATAGAGGAGGAAATGAAATGAAAGGACCCTTAGTCCAATGACATATCTCTTAGGATGATCACTATTTTTTCCTATTAAATATTTTTACTGAATGAAAGAAAAAAGAAAGCTACAATTATAGTGAAAGAAGTTATTTTATTTTTTTTAAAAGAATTCAATCTAAAGCCACATCTGACACATTATTGAGCAGCGTTTGGCATTTTCTACCTAAATTTCAATGTTAGGAAGAGGAAAAAGAAGGAGGCCAAAGGAAAGGGCGGAAAGTAGAGATACAGGCCAATTTTTGACACACAAAAGAATATGTTTGTTTGTTTATTTGAATGCAATATCCCTCCCTATCCTGGAAATGCTTTGCACAGCCTGGAAATGAACCACGGGGTGCAAGCAGATGTGACCACACCGCTGCGGCAACCCAGCCTGGGTTGGGCCAGGAAGTCATGACAGACACAGTTCAGACTGGGTCAGGCAGCTCACTACATGTTCCAGTGACTGGGCCTCTGGACAGGGTGGGGAGACACAAGAATGTGCAGCCAGCCGACTCCGCCCCCATGCCGCACCCAGTGCCCTCCCCCAACCATGATTGGGCAGCCACAGCAGCCACTGATGGCTACCATGGCAGCCCCAATATGAACCAGATCACAGCCAGCAACACCACACGTGTTAGCCCTCTGTGGCCTGCTTTGACCTGATCAGGTTGAGTCTAGCTCAGGCTGCAACTTGGAGCTAATCCAGGAGGTTAGAACCTCTGACACAGCGTAGAGTAATCCCAGGCCAACATCTGGAAGGCCCTCAACAGATGTGCTGTTGGCTCGTGGCCACCATCTCATCTGTTTTACTTTTCCCCATATTGTACTATTCACCTATATCACCATGGGGTTGTTTTCCATCCCCTGGTGGAAAGAAACATAGAAAAATATGGTAATTCGTTGCTCCACAAGTTTGAGAATTTAGGACATTGTCACCAGCACCTCTGGGCATAACATACTCAAATTTCATCCAGATATCGCTTACCGTTTGTCTTCTATAATAAAAGAATTAAACAAAAAAGGCCTGGGGTGGAAAATAACCGCAGCGTCAATGGAGTTTTCCATTTGGGGTGGAATTTCAACCCCAGCCAATGTATTTCAATTGGGGTGGATTTCCACCCAGCTTGAAAGCTGCCAAATCAACATTTTAAAAGGCCAGTTCAGACTGCAAGATGACATGGAAGGCAAGGTCACTTTAGACTGGCAGCAGCAATGAAAATTAACCCCTTCATTGCCACAAACATCTCTCAATGTTTCCACTAGTGTCTAATAGAAAAAAGTAGCCATGAAAGATTTTTCATTTGCTCACTCCATCTGCAAAGCTTCCTTTCTCACCCAGGCTCCTAGGTTTCAGTCTCTTAGTCTGTTAGATAGATTTTATCTCCCTTCCCATAGGCTCCATTTCTCCAGCAATCCAGAACTGCCCTAATTGTCCTCACAAACTGATCATAGAAATGGAACAAAGAAAAGCTTATGGGTCATTAGCAAGTGATTAGCAGGTAATAGTCACAGTCATTCTTCCTCCCTGGAAGATTTTGTGTGGTGTGGTCACTGGCTGGGGGCTTGCAGGAGGGGAATGAAGGATGGCAGGGCACATTTTCTGTAGTTTGAATAAAAAATAATGTTTTTGCAAAGAAAAATGAGTAGCAAAGAGATGAAGTTACTTACCTAAGTTACTTACCTAAGTTCACATGGGAGTCCAAGGGCAGAGCTACAACATCTACAGACTACAACATCTACAGCCTGATCAGAAGCTCTGATCATTGGAACACAGTGCCCCAGTTTACAACTGTGTTACTAGTCCTAAACTCTACTGTAATCTGAGGAGCATGAGCACTGGGATGCTAGAGGAATCCTCTAAGTTTAGCATAAAACAAGAGAGTCTGACCTCCTGCCTAAACACCCAGCATTTTGTTAAGTTCCTCTCTGGTGACATTTGTATCCATTTGACCCAAAGTCACTCCCAGTCAATCAAATCAAAAGCAAACTTTAGGTCAACAAAACAAAGATATAACATTGCGATAAATCTAATTAAAGAATATTTAGTGATTATCTGATTTAAAAGAAATATGTGATCTATAGTAACTTCCTTTTGCAAAATCCATCCTGTTCTTGGCAAAGAATCCCTTCTTGTTCCACCCAAGCAGACAACCTTTGGAGAAGAAATTTAGTATAGAGTTCCCCAATCACACTAAGAAGGCTTATGGGCCTATAGTTAGCTGCGTTGCCAGGGGGTGTGGCACCTGTCACATTATGCAAAAGGGGCAGGGCTTAAGTGATTTGAAGAGAACAATCAACTATACTACTGAAAACTACCCATATACTACTCGTGACCCTGTATGGCAGTAGAAAAAGCTTATAGGTGGGGAAATGGAATTTTTTTTTAGACACAGGTAATAAATATCAGTTTACCTCTTAAATATTATTCTGGTACTAGTCTCAAATATTAATAGCTGTACATCTTCCAATTTAATTTGGGGACTGCAATGGGATGTAGCCAATCCTAACTGCTGTGAGGCACGTCACTGATATGAGGGTGACCAGAGGTTGGGAACAGGGTCACTAGGATTGTAGGGATGGGCGAACATGGTTCGGATGTTCGGAGTTCGGACCAAACTCAGTCTGTTCAGACATCCGAACCAAACGTCCGAACCGCACTCTTGAATGACCAAACAGTTCGGTCATGTTCAGATGAGTTCGGATGAGTTCAGGGGCAGGAAAAACGTCTTTTCAGGGCCAAAAATTATGTTTCTGTTTTGGTTTCGGTTTCATTTCTGTCTCAGTTTAGGTTTCGATGGCACTATTTTTGACCATTCAGCCAAGTTCGGCCAACCCGAACTCGGCTGAACCGAACCATCGAACCCTGGGTAACCATCGAAACCATCTCGGGTTTCCATCCGAACATCCAAACCGCATTCTGTTCGCCCATCCCTATAGAATTGATGTGGGGCACTGGCAGGTCTGTCAGAGTAGGAGGAGCAGGGGTAGAACAGAAATGAGTACTCACAAAAATGGGTAAACCCGTCAAAATTGTGATACTTGACCTGACCTAGTCACATCAGCACCAGTGCACTGAAAGACTGCTTTTTGTCCTGATTTTGTGACTTCCAGTATCAATTTTTCAACTTTCAACACTGATTTATTTCATTTCATTTCATTGTCATTACATTATTTCTATACCACCCCTCTTGTTGATCACGAATCAAGGCGGTTTACTTTACAAAACATTTAAAATATAAAATACAATAAATGAAATAACATAATACATAGATAAAATACATAATCAATAACAGTTCCATCAACACATATAAATACATTAACCCCAGGACATAAAAATACATCACCATGTTCCCATGTCTCCCCCCCCTCCGGACCTCTCTTTCACCAAGGTACCATTTCACCCCTCCTCAAACATCTTGCACCCCTCCTCTCACCAGGAGTACCAATACCCCCTCCCTAACCCATTCCCCCTTCACTCCCTGCTCTCACCAGGGAGTGAAAGCTATCTCCCACATAACCCACCCACCAGTTCCTGAGGTTACTAATTGCCCAACCAAAACCACCCCCTAACAAACATCGCTGCCTCCCATCAACACCTCCCCCACAATCCTCAGTCCTCAAGCTCCCTCCAAAGGACCCCTCCAAAGGTCATGCCCCTTTTGATGCACCCGTTCAGAGGGGGCCCCCACAGCATAGCAATTTACCATATTACCAATCGGTGAATCAATAACTGAGTAACAATAATACACAGCATTTTCAAGTAATTGAGTGCACAGTCAGTACACAGGCAGCCCATTGGGCACATGATATGGTACTAAAAAATTGCAAGAATTACCCATAGATAGCAAATGAGCTACCAGTTTCAGCACTAGGGGTCTCTGGGTGTAGGAGGCTGGGAAGCAGAGCTTCTTTGAGTCAGCTGAGGTGCACAGGAGTGGCAAGGTGGAACCAGAAGGCTTGCTGGAGCAGGAACCACATACTAACAAAGCAGTAGGTCCAACCTGCTGGGCCCTACCTCCCTGCTTCAGGATGCCCCCATCAACTCAGGGAAGTTTTCTCCCAGGCCCCCCTGTTCTGTGAGTCACATTACTCCCTGCCTGCTCATTCCCCCAATCTGACATCAGTGCCCTCCTCCACACCCCATTCTGATGGCTCTTCCCTAGGGCAGCATATATAAGCGGTGCATAATTTTGCTGCCCCTCTTACATCTGCTGCCCTCTACGACCACCTACCTTACATGTATGATTGAGCAGAGTCAACCTTGGGTGGCCTATGAGTTAAAGATCTCCATCCAAATCTGGGTTGGCAGGTGTCTAAATCACAGTGGCGACAAACAGCCTAATCCTCCAACAGTAGTCTAGGGACCTGCTATGGTCCTGTTGGAAAGTGTGTGTGTAGAGAAATTCTTTTGACATGCTTTCAACTGTAGAAACAGCACACAATGTATTTTAATGAAACAGAAATAGTGCATATCGAGAATTTTAAAAAAAGATTTCTTATTTTAATGAATAGTGAGGACATTTCCTCCCTCAGCAGAGATGTTATGGTTTTGAAGGGGTGATGGGAAGAGCAGTTAGGGAAAGGCCAGAGTTTCTGGATTACAAAGTGGGGAGAGGTTAGGGATGGGCAAACGTGGTTCGGAAGTTCAGAGTTCGGACTGAACTCGATCAGTTTTGTCAACCGAACCGAACTTCTGAACCGAACTCAATTTCCGAACCGAATTTCTGAACTCGGTTCTGTTCACCCATCCCTATAAGATAATATTCCATTTAGTTCAATGGGGTTTGAATTTCCAAACTCTGTTCAGAAGTTTGGAGTTCGGACTGAACTCAAATAGTTCGGTCGACCAAACCGAACTTCCGAACTGAATTTTCAAACCGAACTTCCGAACTCAGTTCTGTTTGCCCATCCCTAGGATAGGTGATTACAGAGGTGAGGAGTTGCTGGGAGAGAGGGGAAAGAGATGGGGGAGACTGGAAGAGAAAAAGGGGAAAGAGATAGGGCACACTAGGAGGGAGAGAAGGAGAGTGCTGGAGAATACTGGGAGGGAGAGAAAAAGAAGTGTGGGAGACTAAGGGGCACCAGGAAAGTGAGATGGAGGGAATTTCACCCAAATTTGTTCCATCAGCTATGGTAGATCTAAGTGAACCAGCAAAGGTAGCAGCATAGATTAATCATGTTTGGTTTCTAACTCATTTTTTTGGGAGATCATACCTTCCAGAGTGTGGGTTTCCAGAGTTCATTCAAGTGCCTTCTTGAAGTTCTTTAAACTCATTGACTACTACCAAACTATTGGTTAAGGCCAACACAGTCTACACCCCAATTCTACTCTGCCACAGATGTGTCCTCTGTTTATACAACTCTGGGTGAAAACAGACATGATGCTAGCCACCCTTTAACCACCCTTGGTGGTTATTTATGCATGTTGCAGGGCTGTATTGGTGCCCTATGCAGCCCTGAAACATGCATAAATGACCACCAAGGGTGGTTAAAGGGTGGTTAGCATCATGTCTGTTTTCACACAATGTTAAATTTTCAAGATGTGGTATCACAAGTTCAGCAAGATTCAGGTTTGTTATGGTGTGACAAAGGAGTTTACTGGCTTACCAAGGAAATACAACTTTGCTTTCCAACTGAATTTGCAAACATTTTCCTGGGCCTTAGCTCATTCCTCACATGCAAAGTTGTCATTAGCTGCATTGGACTGTACCTTCAAGATAATGGGGTAAAGGAAGTACTAACAGAAACAGGAATATTCAGGCCAAAGGTAGTTGACAGCATTCCGAATGAAAGTAATTATGGGTATTTTCAGACGTGATGGGGTTAGAATTGGCCCCGTCATGGAATCACCTATTGATCCCCCGCCGGGATCAAAACGGCATGGCCAACAGATGTGCTGGCTGATCCCGGCGGGGAATCGGGGGAGGGGGCGGGGCTGCATGGCTCAACATGCGGCCACACAGCCCCACCCCACCCCCATGCTCCCTAGGCTGGCTGCCCTCTGGGAGATGGGCGGGCGCCGCAGTCAATGTGGCTGCAGCGCCTGCCCCCCGGGGCATTGATCACAGTCCGGAATCAGCGGCAGGCACGGCCGCTGATTCCGGGCCTTGGTCAGGGGACAGACGTTACGGTCCCACGCTCAATCATGGTGAAATCCCCATGGCTGAGCGTGGGAACGTTACGTCTGTTGACCCAAACGTGAGCTTCCAGCCAGGTTTTCACCCCCGTGAATCACAGGCAGGAATCTCTTTGACCACGCAAACGGTGATGGTCCGGGCAGGAATCTCTTGTTGGGCCAATGTGGGCACCATGTGGGCATTCACCGTGGCTGAGCGTGGGATCATAACGTCTGAAAATACCCTATGTCCGAGCAGTTCGTGGGATGAATCTGTTTGCAGAAGCCATTCAACATTTACAATGATTACAGTTTTCAAGGACAATGATCCACACAACTATGCGTATCTACTAGATGAAGTGAAGTTACTGCAATTGTCCTGCCATGATGAAGACTGTGTCAAGGCAAGAACACAGGTTGTGACAATAACCCACCTCACTGAAGTCCTAAACAACGATTTTGATGCCTTCATAGATGAAGGCATTAGCAAATCAAAAATGTTTCAATATTGGAACACATTCCTGCTGGTTGTTTTTCCAGTCCAGTGAGACATGATATGGGCTGACAGAGAAGGAAATTGGGACTTGTACCTGTCAGCATTTCATAGGGCAATTCCATTGTTCTTTGTATTTGACAAAGTTTATTATGCAAGATGGAGCTCTGTTTATCTTGAAGATTGCATGAAGCTGGAAGAAGTACATCCGAGTATTCATCCAGCATGTAAGGAAGATGGCTTTGTTGTTCAACATGGGAATCAAAAGTTCATTAGTGTTAGAATGGATCAGGCACTTGAACAACTGTATAATAAATCTGCAAAGGATCATGGCAGAATCATAGGACTCACTTGCCAAAAGCAAGAGCACACCGAGACCTCATTAAACATGAAATATCAAGCATTAACCAGTTCCGCTGAAAGGTGTGTGGTCTACAAGATAATTATGAGTACATGTTGCATCGTGAATTCTCACCAACGGTAACCTGTATGGATGAATGTTGACAGCATTGTGAGTTTCATCATTGAACCAGGAAACCCATTCAATGTGAACGAAAAACAGTTGCTCAACCTAATTATGGGCAGACATTTCACTGAAGATGTGTGAACTTCAAATGGACATGTATTGAGGTAGGAGAAAAGGAATACAAATCATTCAGACAAGAAAGATTCACGGACAAGGCTAAGACGCTTTTCAAACAGGCCGTGGTGGGTGGGGGATGGGTATGCACCCACAGTGTGTGGAGGTGGGTGTGTCCATCCCTATGAGTGCACACCCATTTCCACCCACCTCCACCTATCTCCACACATGGAGAAACCAGCCCTCAGGGGTATTGAGATCGGAGAAAAGGAATACAAATCATTCAGACAAGAAAGATTCACGGACAAGGCTAAGACCCTTTTCAAACGGGCCATGGTGGGTGGGGGATGGGTGTGCACCCACAGTGTGTGGAGGTGGGTGCGTCCATCCCTACGAGTGCACACCCATTTCCACCCACCTCCACCTATCTCCACACATGGAGATGCCCTCAGGGTTATTGATGCGGACAGGGAAAGAGGATACTCCATTGAACAGTTGCTCTGCTATGAACTGACCTCCACTTCAGAAAATGGTTTTCTTCAGAAATCTAATAAGTCCAAAAGGGTTCAGGAGCTGGAGAAAGAGCTGAAAGAACCAAACCACAACCTTCCTCCCCCTTCATCTCACACTACTGCCACTATATTTGATTTTATCCTACATGCAAGATGAATTGCAGCAGGAGCAAAGTTTATTAGTACATTTGGTGACTTTGCAGAACAGATCATGCAACACATTCAGTCTCTGTCAAGAGACTCTTCAAGGAGTGACATTGAATGTGATGTGTGCAAAGAAGATAGCATCAAATCAACAGAACGACTTAGAAGAGCTACTACAGATGCAATCATTATGGATATTTCAGGCATGAAAATGCCTCTTCCAAAAGATATGAATGCATTCTGGGCTTCACAAAATAACAAATACCAGTGAGAAACTGATCTGGATGCTTTTAGTCTGACTCAGTTGTACTTTTTAAATCTGGAGAAAACGCAAGGAGAGTTAACAAACAAACAGAATGACTAATTACTCTATTTTGTCTTCTACCTCTAGTGTATTACCAGGTTTCAGCTATGGTATGGTAATTTTATTTTATTGTTTCATCTGCCTACCCATTGGGCATGTGGTATAGGACTTATATTTAATGATATATTGTGTATTGTTAAACTTGATTGATAATTTTTTTTATTTAAACTTTTTGATATTGTATATTCCCCAAGCTGGGATTATTATTATTATTATTATTATTATATTGTATTTTGTATTTATATGTTGGTTACATATCAGTGAATGGCGAATAGCCAATCTGGAATAAACTGACTACTACTAAAAACAAAACAAAAACCAAATACCAGTTGCAACAGTTCTTTGCAGAGTACATGTTCATAACTTGTAATCAAGGCACTGGTACACCCATTTATAGGCAGGCTTGGAGAGGATGGAGAGACCAGAGTACACATTGCAAATGGCAAGAAAATTGAAGTTCCTGGTCTGATTTCGCACCTTGAGGAGGCTGATGAAAGACTATTTCTACACCATGCAGTTGTGAGTTCAAAAGTCCAGTGTGTTGTGTTAGCATCCTCAGACACAGACGCATTTGTGTGTGCAGTGTACTACTACTACAAAATCTTCAAAAAGGAAGGTTTGGTTGAATTATGGGTTCTCTGTGGAAAGGGAAATACAGTGGTGGTGCACAAGTTTATTAAAGTTCTAGATGACAAGATTATCAAAATCCTGCCAGCAGTATATGCCCTAACTGGATGTGATGCAGCAAGCAAAGTTGGTACAAAGAATTCATCTTTAAAGCATGCTACGCTCTCACCATAACTTTTAATGAAGTTTGGAAAAATTGATTTATGTGAAAGCATGCTAGAAGATGTAGAAGTGTTCCTTGCACAGATCCTGTCATCCAATTTCACTTCGGTTAACGCACTCCAGGTCCACCAGTATCATCGAATGAAGAGACTAGACTTCTAGAGACTAGACCTGCAAAGCATTCCAGATGATTTCCCTCATTCTTGTACATGCAAGAAATGTGCAAGAACTAGTGTCTTCCCATGCCGCAAGAGAGGGATCTTATTCTCAAGATTCTGTGCATATGCATGCAACTGCCACAATCCCAATAACAAGAAGATACATGCCGTTCTGAAGTGAGTCCTATACTTTACAAATGCAATTACTATAGGTGATAACTGTTTATAAGTAAAAGCAGTACTACTGGATTACCAGGATTATGAGCTTTAACTTGATACCAGAAGTGATTAGAATATGTTTCATAAAAATACATTGTGTGCTGTTTCTACAGTTGAAAACATGTCACACACATTTGGTAGCCATTCTGAAAATAAATGACATAATTCAGAGCAAGATAGAAAACATCCCAGGACACATACTAGCTGATAGCTGAAAATAATTTCTCTGGGGGTGTGCATGTTGTTTTCATTATTACAAGAACGATAACAAAAATTGTTGTTTTCATTTTCATTTTTGCAATAACTAAAACAACAACCTAGAATAACGATAATGATAACAAAAACAACAACCAAGAATACCGGTAACAATAATGAAAATGATAAAGACAATGTTGTTATCGTTGTCATTATTATGAGTGCTGTGGTAGTTGAGTTTTGGAGGGGAAATGTAGAGAGGGGAGGAGGGACAGACATCTCGGAGCCCTAAACAGGGTCGAACTCTTGAACTGTGCTTGTGTTGGGAGGGGCGAGCAGCTCAACAGTATCTGGTGGATATATCACTGGTCAATGAGCAGCACATGCAGGCCCCAGCAGTCTCATGGCACTCTGTGATTGCTCAGTGCTTGCTGCCTCCCACAACCAATCAGGGCAGCTGTGGGGGAGGGCACTGCAACCCTTTATAATGGGAGGGCCAGGCTTTTCCTCTCAATTCTGTGAGAGTTCTGCTTGTCAGGTTGCATTTACAGAACTGTGATGCTTGCACACAAAAAATTCTCCCTAGCCCTCATTATATCACCAATACCTTTCCTTCCTTATACCCTAAATTTTACCTTCTCCCTTTCCCTGCCCTTCTCCCCCCTATACATTATATATATTATATATATATTATATATATATATAATGTATAGGTAGTGTAGATTAGATCTAGATGTATATTATAGACATATAGATTAGATTAGATTAGATTAGAATAGTTATATAGATAATTGATTTAATCATTTTCCTTTTCCCTTCCCCTGTCTCCCTTAGATTTAGATAGATATTAGTTGCGCATGGGAATTGATACCAATACCAAAAATAAAAAACTTCGTTTGAACAGTATGATAACGATACCAATAACAATACTGACAACAATAATGAAAATGACATTGTCGTTAATAACGATAACAAAATGACATTTTTGAATAGAAAAACAAAAAACAAAAATGACATGGGGGCTGGTGCACACCCCTATTCTATACGCACACTTTCCAACAGGACCAAACCAGACCCCCCACACTACAGGTAATATGTGTACAACAGGACTCTCATGCACACTGCAAGGGGTTTCATTAAGAGTTAACAGACTTCTCTTCCCCCCTCCCCCACAACCTGTCTCCATCACAAGGCAGTGGCTACATATGTTTGTAGGACAGTGCAAAGAAGCTTCAAATCTGCAGTGATTTATCCTACTTTCCTCCAAGGAGGAATGCAGTCTGTTTCATTAAATGACCAGATTATTATATTTCTTAGCAAACATTATGCATTGATTTATTTAAAGCACATCATTTTCAGACAGCCATTCAGAAGTGGTCACTAATTCTGAATGCCTTAATTTTTGGTTTCCCCAAAATCTGTAGATGTTTTTTTGAAAACCCTGACCCATGCTTGTGAGCCAAATTCAATTCTTGTGTAGCACTTCACTGAACTCAGCCATGTGCAGCTGCCTGCAAGGGGCGTGAATTTGGCCCATTGTTCTTATAGCTGCTAAGCAGACTGCTTTAATGGGTGTAAACAGATGTGCAGCTGCCCCATCTCACCCTTGGGTGGCCCATCCATGTAAAGGTGGGCCGCCAGATTTGGAGGCTGAGCGGAGGTGGAGCAGCTCCACTGACAGTGCTCTGGAACATCCAGGAGCACCACCAGCAGAGCAGGCTGCCCAAATCTAGGGAACAGGCCAGAGGTGATGCTGCAGTCCATCTGCTCATTGGATGGTCGCTGAAGCTCCACTCTTGGCCATGGGTTGCCCCAGGAAATGCCAAAGACCTGCAGGAGCCAGCCTAGAGTGTTGTGCAATCCACCCACAACTCTATGGTGTGGAGGAGCGGGGAGCCGTGTGGACAGACTGTGGGCCATAGCAGGTGCCAGGTCCATATAAACCTAGTGCAGGTGGGGAAGGGGGGCGCCATGTGAGGAGACTGTGGGCTGCAGCAGGTGCCGGGTCCATATAAACCCAGTGCAGGCGGGGGAGGGGGGAGCCATGTTGGCAGACTGTGGGCCGCAGCAGGTGCCAGGTCCATATAAACCTGGTGCAGGTGGGGTTGAATGCAGGTCTTGTCAACCTGGAGCAGGACTGGGGGTGGCCATCTGAAGACACGCAATGTATTATCTCAGCGACTGCCAAGGAATTTGGGAAATGCAGAATGATTGTCTAGAAACATATACACAGAGGAGCACACAAGCTCCTGTGGCAACTGTAGCAAATGTTTACATGAAAAAGTAATGTTTCAAAAGTGACTAAAAATACATGAAATAGTTTTAGCGTCGTTAGCAACTGAAAACAAGGAGGAAAACAAAAACAGTCTATATAAAGGACTTCCATAGCACTCATTACTGTAATAATGCCTTGTGATTCGTTAAAGCACTTAAATGTGGGTCTCCTGAACCCCAGACTAGTTCCTTGGTCTGGATCATCCTTCTTGCCTAGTACTCCAAACAGTTCCAAAAAAGGGACTGCCCTGCTCCCACAAATCTGCACTTGGAATGCCTAAAATTTAAATTAGTTTCCTTGTGAAATCTAGGGATCTTTTCCATCAGCTTGTTCCAGGGGATTTTCAATACCCAATACTTTCCCTCCCGCCCCCACCCCGAACGTTGAGAAATGGAAGGTTTTTTACCAGGAGCCAGGTGGGAGCTTGAATAATATCTGTGACTTCCAAAAAATCTGATGGAGGTTATGGTGTCCATGACAGAGAAGTGCATGAGCAAAGGTTACTGAACTCTGGGACTTGCTGAGGACTCTGCTGACTAGCTACATTGCCCTGGCTCACCAGAAGTTTAAGGACACTAATCAAATACACTCTGGGTAGCCTCCATTCCCACTAACACCCTGCCACAAGCTTCCTATCTGACTTTGGGTAAGTCACCTAGTGTCCCTGGCCCTCCATTCTATCTCTGTCTGTAAAATTAAGATAATAGCACATCCCTTCTTCAAAGAGTGCTATGAGAACAAATGCATGGAAGAGTGTGAGGTACTCAGATACCTGACATTTGGGTTCATATAAGCATGTAAGTGTGTTAAAGTCATCCAGCTAATACAGTTGTGGCACTAGGAGGCCCAAGGGGTGCAGGTTGGTTTGGTGGCATGGCCACTTGGCCAGAATCTCAAATCCTGCTCACTTGCTTCTGTTCACAGCAGCAGGTGCTTGGAAAGAGCATATACCAGTTCTTTAATGAATGAATATTGATGTGCTGGGGGGTGTAGCTAGGTTGGAATGGACCCTGGGATAGAAGATGGAATGGGACTCTCCACCCTAATTCCAGGGGCAGGGGACCCAGCCACTCCAGGGAACATATGTTCCTCCAGGCTCATGAGCTCCAGTGCAGCTGCACAACCTGCACCTATTCTAGGGAACCCCCTTGGTCCTTCCTGCCTGGCCTCCTGACCCATCCTGCTGCTTAGAGTTCTGCTAGTGACTGAGCCACCATCCATTCACCTCACACGCCCATTAGAGGGAAAATCCTTTCCCAAGGATTTTGAAGTAATTAAACTACACAGGATAGAAGGAGCAATTAGACACATCTGGCAAGAGTTTTCCTCCCTTTTTGTGAGTTAAATTGGAAAGCGATGCGTGCCATTTGTAAAGCTGCAGAGTGTGTACCATATCTTTTGCCAAGTGAACTCTCAAAAATTAGACATTATTGTAGAAAGTGATGCTTAATTACTGAGCATCATTTAGAATATTCAGCTTGATATTGCAACCATCCAGCTCTCAAACCCTAAAAATGCCACTAATAGGTTTCAGAAATAGGTGGGATGGTCATAGAGACAATAGACCTGGGTTACAGCTGTTCCTGCAGCTGCCATAAGCCTTATGTGCTCCAGCAATGACAGTGATTGATAGTCAAATTATATTGCTAGTACATTTTTGTGTCAAACTCATTATTACACACAATGCTTTGGTGGCTCTAGGGAATTTGTTTCATTTAGCTGTTCACAAGATGAATTCTCATGTCTCTATATAATTCTCATGTCTCTATATAATAATGTTGCCTAAATTAACATGTGTGTGTGTGTGTGTGTGTGTGTATATGTTAGGTCCAGGTCTTGAACCCCTGGCCCTGGGGGTGTTGCTGCAGCAGATTGTGCCACCTGGTGCCTTGGTGACCTGTGTCTTCCTTCTCCTTGCTATGCCTCCTCCTGCATCTCCGCCTGGCATGTGCCCCGCCCTTGCTCACCTGTCGCCCATTTCTGTTGCCTGTCTCCTGGCTTCCTGATTGGCCACCAGGGAGCATTTAAGACCTTCTGGTGGTCTCAGGAAGCTGGTGGAGCAACTGCTCTTCCCGGTGTGTGGTTCTTGTTTTTGATCCTATAGAGCATAGATCTGCTTCTTCCCCTGTGACTACGCCCGTTGTGTGTTGAGTCGGACACCACTTTTAAACGAGGCACTGAAAAACGCCTCCTGAAGCCCGCATTGAGAGAAAAGCCGTGTGGGGAGTGTTTACACGCTCCCCGCGCTGCCAGAAGTGGCATGCTCCCTGTTGCTGGCAGCAGCGGCGGCTGCAGATGCGGTGCTTTGAAGAGGCACGTCTGAAAGCCTGAAAGTCTGAAACACTCCCCGTGTGCCTTTTTTCTCAACGCGGGGCTCAGGAGGCACTTTTCAGTGCCTCGTTTAAAAGTGGTGTTAGTGTTCTGTTAACCCCTTTGTGTCCCTTGTGTGAATAGCACTTCCCCTCCTTGTTGTTGCTTGTAATCCTTATTCCCTTCGTGGGTCGAGGGCGTTCTCTCCCAAATCTCTTGTCCCCTTAGTCTTCCCCCATGGTGTGTATTCTGCTGTGTACCTTCCTTGCACTTGTCCCTTCTCCACGTTCGTTTGTCTTCCTCATGTCCTGAGTCCCACACGCTGTGCCTTGTTCCCTATTGCTCTAACCCTCTCTCACCTGTGTTTGTCAAGTCCTTTGTTTGCTCCTTTTTTCACTCTATAACCCCGCTGCTGGTAATTCCCCCCAGCTCCCCATTCCTTGACTTCGATGATGAGCCGTAAGCTTTCTTAGGCCAGCTTGTCTGGTTCTCATGCTGAGCATTCAGTCTCCCTGATATCGAAGAACAGCTGAGAGGTTTCAGTGTTTGATCTGTGGGACATCCCCTACTCCCTCCAACCCTTTCCCCTCCTACCTCTTTACCTCTTTTCCCCTTTTCCTGGCTCCTTGCCCCAGAGTAAAATGAAAGGCTATTGTTCAGAAAAACTTCATATGACAAATTACTTCATGTACTTTAACAACTCGGAAATTACAGTATGTTCAACTTTTAAGGAGTCTTTGGTTATATTAAGACACACAAAAAAGCCCTTTAGGCACACAATTGTTCCATTTTACACTCTTAAGTGTGCGCTAATATTGCAAATACCATGGTTAATTCTCCTCATTAAATACATAAGAAAGCACATTCTGCTCACAGTCACACTGGAGTAACTCTATTGACTTTGAGAGAGTTACTGTGAATTAAGAGTGGCACAAGGAAAGAAAAATTTAACTCTGGAAGTATAACACTTCCACAGATAATCTTCTCTTCAAATATTTATACACTTCAGTTTATAACGATAATCCTTAGGATTTACTGCACATTATAGTTTCAAAGTACTGCCTAAAGATAGCTAATCCTTGCTATGCTGCTGTGAGGTAAATAAGGCTCACCAGTGCATCTGTTTGTGGGTCACCAGATGTGGGCCCACTGCTGCCCCGGCCCAGGTAGGTGGCTGAACTGGATGTTGTCCCCTGGATGATTCCAGGCCCACAGCCTGGGCCAAGGACTGCCCAGGTGAGCCAATGTGGGCTATAGCAGGCCAATGAATCTATTCCCGCCACCATCCTCCACCGGGGATTGGGGCTGTCATGGAATTGGCCAACATGGCTGCCCATCATGGTGGAGGGTGATGGAGGTGTGCCAGGAGCAGGGCCACCCAGCCGCGCATTTGTTCTCTTCCTCCACTGGGGGTAGAGCAACGGAGGGCTCTGGAGCAAGCAAGGGACCTGGGTGGGGGTGCCCCTGCCCCCGGCAGCATGCTGGCTGCTCATTTCTTTTCACCCATTGGAGCTGGAATATGGCAAGTTCTATCTCAGTCCAAGAGTGACTCTTTTTAGAAAATCGGAGCACAAGGAGGTTTTCCCTGCTATAGAGAACTTCCCTACCATAGAGTGTCAAGGCTTTGATCTTTTTATTTTGTGACAGCTGTGTATCCCCAGTAGTTTGGACAGGAACTTTCAGCTGTGCAAAGGTAGCTCCAAGGTCATAGATCTTTCAGCAACCTGGTGACAAGTGATTCTGATTTACAAAGTTATCTGGGTTTAGAAATATTATTTTACCATAATGGGTTTGGGATGGTCATGACCTTGTCTCACCAACACCTCTCCCACTCATTTGGACTGCCAGGGCTGTTGTTAATGCTCCATAGCATTTTTTCAGCACCGAGACCCAAACAATGCAGCCTGCAGATCAGGGTCATAACTAGGTTGGAACAAACCTTAGTGTAGAAGATGGAATACCCCCTCCTTCCTGCCAGCATCAGGGGACACAGCTGCTCTAAGGAGAGTGGACTGCAATACTTGTGAGCCTGGTGCAGTTGCACCATCTGTCCCTGTTATTGCTACACCCTTGCAGCAGATCATGTCAACTATGCAAACCATATAACAAAACCACTGGGGGCTGTCACTTTCAAAGGTCGCTTCCCCCCACCCTTATGTGTCTCCCACCTGAGAGGCGCTTTGGGGGAGGGGGAAGTTCTGGCCAGTCTTTGAAACTGACAAGTCATGGCTGGGACTGATAGGCTTGTCAGTTTCTCTGTAATGCTCCTAACCCTAGCCTCCACCCAACCCTATCCCTGCCTGCCAAAAACCTGGCCAAACACCAGGCCTCACCAATCTATTGGAATTCTTTGAAGGTATCAACAAACATGCAGATGCATATGATGCGGACAATATAATGTACTTACACTACCAGAAAGACTTTCACAAGGTCCCTCACCAAAGACTCTGGAAAAAACTAAAATCCTTTCATGGACCAGTATCTGGTTAAAACATAAGAAACAAATGGTAGGAATAACTGGTCAGTTTCACAATGGGGAAGGGTAAGTGGCAATGTGTGTGCTGTTTAATGTTTATTAATGGCCTGGAAAAGGGGGTGAAAAATCAAGCAGCAAATCTGTCAGTTGATACAAGGGGTGCGGCTACACAAAATGGCTACAGTAGGCTACCACACCTTGGGCAGCCTAACCCCCCCCCGGATAGCCAGACCATGGGATGTGGTGCTTCATGTGGACAGCTACTGCTAGATGTTCCACCACATGGCAGGGTGAGCAGCTGGCTGCTATGTGAATCATCCTCGGGAAAAGGCTGAGGACACGTTGCGTAGCAGCTTTACCCCAATTGGAGTAATGCTGCCCAACATATGGCAACCCGTGTGCTGGGGCCCTTCTACCCTGCTGCACAGCAAACTCCACAGCAAGACTTTGAGTCACGGGGGGTCACGCTGCCATGTCACAGCTGGGAGTGGGATTTTGGTCAGGCTGAGGGAGGGAGGTGGGGCAGAGTCAGGTGCCTGCTCATGTGACCAGTGCCTTGGCCTGGCTCAGCCATGGTGGGAGCTCTTACAGCAGCCCGGCCATCCTGCTGCCCTGTGTGCAGCCAACCATCTACTCAGCTCCCCACACAAACCATGAATGTGGCAGCAGCACCACCACTTGCCCGTCATGGAGCCACACAGGGATGGGGTCCACCGCAGATTGTCTGTTTGCACACAAGATTATTCAAGATAGGCAAATCCAAAGAAGACTGCAAAGAATTACAAAGTGTCCTCAGTAAATTGGGGCACATGTCTGCCCAGAGAGGTGCAGAGCCTATTTGATTGACTCACTCCCGGAGACTGATGGAACCAAATCAGTTCCTGACTGCTCTGGGGGAAATGCCATCTAATCTCGCTAGCCGTTCAGTCGAGGACCTTGTTCTGTCTTGGAACACCTTGCTGGCAGAGGTGATCAACTGGACAGCTCCAAGGCATCTGCTCCCTGAGCTCCGGCACTGAAGGTTACTTTGGTTCACTGAAGGACTGCGGTGCTTGAAGTAGGAAGGGTGGTGGTTAGAGCAATGATTACGGGCCTATGCTATGGCTGTGAGGGCAGCAAAGAAGGAATTCTTTGCTGTCCTCATAGCGACCGCAAAGTCTCGTCCAGTGGAGCTGTTCTGGGTGGTGAGGGGGCTGATCAGTCCGGTCTCCCTCCGCCTGGGCATGGAATCTTCCAGGGCCTGCTGTGACATTTTTGTCAACTACTTTGCAGATAAAACTGCTCGGATTCACTATGACTTCGGTGCTGTAATTTCTGCAGAAGGAGGAGAATCAGAGGGTGTGAAATCCCCCTCTGGTCAGCCAGACTCCGAGACATTTGCTCCCCCAGCTCTGGCACCACAGGTTATTTTGGTTCACTGAAGGGCTGCAGTGCTTGAATCAAGAAGGGTAGTGGTTAGAGCTAGTTTACAGGCCTATGCCATGGCCATGAGGGCAGCAAAGAAGGAATTCTTTGCTGTCCTCATAGCAGCCGCAAAGTCTCATCCAGCAGAGCTGTTCTGGGTGGTGAGGGGGCTGGTCAGTCCAGCCTCCCTCCGCCTGGGCATGGAATCTTCCAGGGCCCGCTGTGACATGTTTGTCAACTACTTTGCAGATAAAATTGCTTGGATTCACCACAACTTCGGTGTTGTAATTTCTGCAGAAGGGGGAGAATCAGAGGGTGTGGAAGCCCTCTGGTTTCATGGGATCTGTTTCAGGAGGTGCTACCAGCGGGGACTGTGGATGTTCTGGGGGTGGTTAGGGCCACCTGTTGTGAACTGGATCCGTGCCCATTCTGGCTGGTTAAGGCGTGTCGGGAGACGTTAGGACCATTGCTGGCAGGTGTGATCAACACCGCCCTTTGAGAGGATAGATTGACAGAATGTTTGAAGGAGGTGGTGGTCCAGCCTCTGCTCAAGAAACCATTGCTCGATGTTGATTAACTCACCAGCTATCGGACAGTCTCTAACCTTCCATTTTTAGGGAAAGTTATTGAACGGGTGGTGGCTCAGCAACTCCAGGAGCATCTAGATGACCTCAGCTTCCTAGAACCCTCCCAGTCTGGCTTCCATCCAGGGTATAGCACTGAGACTGCCCTTGTGGCCTTGGTCAATGACCAAGCCGGGAGATGGACCAGGGATGTTTGACCTTAGTATTGGATCTCTCAGCTGTTTTTGACATGGTTGATCATGGGCTGTTGGTGACTCTCCCCCAGCTCCTGTCTCTCAGATTGTAAGCCCTAGGGGCAGGGACCGTGTCTATTTTATTACTTTGTAAAGTGCCAGGTACACTGCTGGTGCTATATAAATGTTTGTTAATAAATAATAATAATAATAACTCGAATGCGGGACCGGGCAGGATTGGGTGGGACAGTTCTACAATGGTTCATTCCTACCTAGCTGGTAACACCCAACGGGTGGTGCTGGGGGATAAGTCATCTTCCCCCCATGACCTCTCGTGTGGTGTCCCGCAAGGTTCTATTCTGTCCCCACTCCTGGTGAAGTTCCGGAGGTTGCATCTGGTGCAGAATGTGGCGGCCCAGCTCCTTACGGGGTTGGGTCACTGGGAGCACATTACACCAGTGGTTTTTCTCTGCGCTGGCTGCCTTTTTTCTTCCAGGCCTGATTCAAGGTGTTGGTTCTCACCTTTAAAACCTTACACAGCCTCAGCCCAACCTATCTGCGGGACCGCCTCACTCCCCAGGTCCTCAATCGGCCCCTGGGAGTGCCTTCTTGGAGGTCCCCCAAGTAAATTGGTGGGCCACTATGGAGAGGGCGTTCTCGGTGGTCGCACCTCGGCTGTGGAACTCCCTCCCAGAGGAGGCTCACCTGGCCCCGGACCTGCTGACTTTTTGTCGGGCTTGTAAAATCTGGCTGTTCCACCAAGCATTTGGCGGAGGGAATGGGTAAGGGAGGGAGGGATGGTATGTGGGGGTTGAGGGCTAGGGTGGGGGAGGTTCCCCCTAAAGTGGTTTTATATTTGTGTTTTATATGTTTTATATTTTTGTTTTAAATTGTAAGCCACCCCAAGCTGCTATGCAGAAGGGGCGGGGTATAAAATTGTATAATAAATAAAATGAGATAAAACCTACCTGCGCTGTTCCATCTGCTGCTGAGGGGGGGTCCGCTGCTGCTGTCGCCACTACTCTACTTCCGCTGCCCTGATGGGTTTCTGGGGACCTGCGGGGAGACAAGAAAGACACTCTGAGCTCCAGAGGTGATGAGGGGGAGCAAAGAAGCCGGTCACATGGGCCGGCTTGTCCCCTCCCCTACCCAGAAGTGGCTGGGGGTTATTTAGCCCAGCTGCCAGTGGCTCCGCCTGGACTCTAAAACCTAGCTGCACTGTTCCATCTGCTGCTGAGGGGGGGTCCGCTGCTGCTGTTGCCGCTGCTCTGCTTCTGCTGCTCTTCTGGGCTTCCAGGGACCTGTGGGGAGACAAGAAAGACACTGTGAGCTCTGGGGGGGAGCGAAGAAGCCGGTCACGTGGGCCGGCTTGTCCCCTCCCCTACCTGGATGTGGCTGGGGGCCATTTAGCCCAGTTGCCAGCGGCTCTGCTGCAGGCTGGGGGCTGAAGGGCCATGGCCAAAAGGCACAGCACTTAGGGGCACTTTGGGGCTGCAGGGGATCCAGGGGAGTGTGTTGGCAGGTAGGGGTGTTGTTTGGTCGGGGTTGGGGAGGAAGGGTGGGCGAGTGTAGGAGGGGTGGTTAGAGGATAGGGTGGGTTGGGTGGGGGAAGAGGGGGTGTCCCAGTGCAAAACCCTGGTGGCAGCAGGGGGAGGCGTAGGGAGGTCACTTGGTGGTAGTGGGTGGGGTGTACCCGACTCCCTGTGAGAGAGGGAAGTCGGGGGAGGTATGTCTTGTGCTGGCCCCTGGTGGCAGCAGGATGGCCGGGTGGACTGGGGTGGTGGCTTGCGGGGGTTGGTGAGGGGGGTGAGGGGTCATTGGGCAAACAGCCAGGTTTAGGGGGGCCATGATTGGGTGGACGTGGGGGGATGAGTGGGTATAGGGGTGGTTCTTGGGCATGGACGGTATGGTCCAGGGGGTTGGATGTATTGCACCCCTAGGGAACCTAGGTGCCTGCAGGAGGTGCGGCGTGCCATCCCCACACTGGGGTGGAGGGAGGCTCTAGGTTCAAGGTCTGCCTGTGGGGGGCAGCTGCTCCTAAACGCGAGGTCCATTGTCAACAAGACCCCAATTGTCTGGGATTTGATCTCAGATGGGGCTGTGGACCTCGCGTGTATTATGGCGACCTGGCTGGACGAGATGGCTGGACCAACTTTAGTGGATCTCATTCCGGCCGAGTATGCCGTGCAGCACCAGCCACGCACAGGCGGCCAGGGAGGTGGTGCAGTGATTATTTTTAGAGAAGACTGGCCTGTCAGGAGATATCCAGCTCAAGAGATTACAGGTATTGAGGCCCTCCATGTAGTGTTTGATTTGGCTGGGGGCAAGCTAGGGGTGCTTCTGGTATACTGGGCCCCTTCCTGTCTGGCAGCATCCCTTACCACTCTAGCAGAGTTGGCCTTGGAGGTGGCATTGGGTTCCTCAAGGACTTTGGTCCTGGGGGACTTCAACGTCCATGCCGATGACGACCTTGTAGGAGCAGAGCAAGAATTCATGGCCGCCATGGCAACCATGGATTTGTCCCAAGTGGTCAACTGCCTGGCCCACATGTGGGGGCATACCCTCGACCTGATCTTTAGTTCTGACCTTGAGGCGGGTGGTCTGGTAGTGGGGGAGGTTAGGGCTATGCCCTTGTCATGGACAGACCATTATCTCCTCCAGACCAATCTCTCAGCGCGCCACCTCCAGAAGGGGATGGGACCAGTTACACTGGTCAGCTCTTGGAGGCTGATGGAACCTCAGCAGTTCCAAGAGGTCCTGAGGGAATTAACCTTAGACCTGGACGGTCACTCTGTCGATGAGCTAGTCCAGCATTGGAATAGCTTGCAGGGGGAGACCATTGACAGGGTGGCTCCGAGATGCCCCGTGCCTCTATCCCATCACTGCAGGGCCCTTTGGTTTACTGAGGGACTGCGGTGTATGAAACAAGTAGACAGGAGACTAGAGCAACGCTGGCATCGGACTTACTCTGACTCCGACCAACTTCTCCATACGGTCCATTTGCAGTCCTATGTTGAGGCTGTGAGGACAGCAAAGAAGGAATTCTTTCCTGCCCTCATAGCATCTGCAAAGTCACATCTGGCAGAGCTGTTTTGGGTGGTGCAGGGGCTGGTCAGTCCGGCCTCCCTCCGCCTGGACAGGGACTTGTCCCAGACCCACTGTGAGGAGTTTGTCACCTACTTTGCAGACAAGATCGCTCGGATCAGAGTGACTTTGACACTGGGTTGGGGGCAGTAGGTGGAGAGCGTGAGGTCATGGAGGCCCTGTCTGGTCCAACTTTGTGGGGGTAGTTTCAGGAAGTGATGCCGGCCGATGCGGTGGATGTTCTGGGGTCTGTGAGAGCCACCAGTTGTGAACTTGATCCTTGCCCGTCCTGGTTGGTGAAAGCCTCCAGGGAGACATTGGGGCCAGTGCTGACGAGAGTGGTTAACGCGTCCTTACAGCAGGGGAGGTTGTTGCAATGCCTGAAGGAGGTTGTGGTACACCCCCTGCTGAAAAAAAAACATCATTAGATGTGGATGCACTCGTCAGCTACTGACCTGTCTCTAACCTTCCCTTTTTAGGGAAGGTTATTGAGCGCGCAGTGGTGATCCAGCTCATCTGGACAGCATTGGTTTCCTGGACCCTTTTCAATCTGGGTTCCATCCCAGCTATGGCACTGAGACAGTGTTGGTGGCCTTGGTCAACGATCTCCGCCGGGAGATGAATGCAGGATGTTCTACATTTCTTATCCTGCTAGATCTCTCAGCCACTTTTGATACCATGGACCATGGGCTGATGTTGAGATGGCTGCGAGACCTGGGGGGTCTGGATGGTACTGTTCTTGAATGGTTCCGCTCATTCCTCTCAGGGAGAAGTCAACGGGTGGTGTTGGAAGCAGAAACATCTTGCCCCTGCGCCTTGTCCTGTGATGTTCTGCAGGGTTCCATCCTGTCTCCTTTATTATTTAAGGTATATATGCAGCACTTGGGGGAGGTCATGAGAGGGTTCGGGGTGTGATGTCACCAATATGCTGATGATACTCAGCTGTACCTCTTTTTCAGCTGACCCAGATCCTGCTGTCTCGTTGCTATCCCAGTGTCTGGACGCCGTGGTGGAGTGGATGCGGCAGAGCAGACTGAAGCTCAACCCCAATAAGATGGAGGTGATGGTGGTGGGGAGGGCGAGGGAGGTGTTGGCCCCCCTGATTGGGGGGTCCACCCTCCTATAGCTCAGGAGGTCCAGAGTCTGGGGGTGGTGATGGACTTGGATCTCCGCCTGGATCAACAGGTGGAGATGGTGGTAAAGGCCTCCTTCCGCCAGTTGTATCTAGTGCAGAGGCTGCATCCATACATCTCCGGGCCGGACCTGGTCTCCCTCATCCATGCCTTCATTACTTCGAGGCTGGACTACTGTAATGCGCTCTATTTAGGGCTGCCCTTGTTCCTGATCCAGAGGCTGCAGCTAATGCAGACTGCAGCGGCCCGGTTTCTGATGGGGATGGGTCATCGGGAGCATATAACATCTGCTCCAGACTCTGCACTGGTTACCAATAGCGTGCCAAGCCAGGTTCAAGGTATTGGAATTGATCTATAAGGCCCTTCACAGTCTGGGCCCCTCGTACCTCAGGGACCGCCTCGCCCTCCGCGTCCCAGAGTGGCTCCTTCGGTCTGCTGGGGTTGCCTTCTTGGAGGTCCCCCATGTTAAGCGGGGGGCCACAATGGAGAGGGCATTCTCAGTGGCCGGGACGTGTCTTTGGAATTCCCTCCCAGAGGAAGCTCACCTGGCCCCGAGCCTTTTGACATTCTGGTGGACTTGTAAAACCTGTCTGTTCACCCAGGCCTTTGAGGAGGAGGGGGGGAGAATGGGTTAGAGTTTTAACACTTCCCTTCCTTTTATTTCTATTTTATTTTTCCCAACCCTGTTTTGGGTTATACTGTTGTGTTTTTAAGGGTTTTTAAATTGTTATTTTTATTAATGTTTATTGAATTGTACGTTGCCCCAGGATGCTGTAGGCATGGGGGGCACTTAACAAGTGTTTAAAATAAATAAATAAATAAATAAATGTACTATAAAATGGCATGTCAATTTCAGTGTTGCTAAAGGGAAATTAGTGCACATTGGGGGTGGGGGTAATAGTCCTAACTACACATACATAATGTTGTAATCTTAATAAACCATTTCTTTTCTCACAACTTGGATGTGGCTCCCAGTGCCCCATCCCTCCAGGCTCCCAGCCCCTCCTGACTCCTGCTCACCCAGGTTCTAGACACACACACACACCCCAGCCTGACTGAAGTCACCCCCTACACTCCAAAAGGAAGCAAGGAGGACACAATCATTGGGTTTAAAACGTTGCACTTTTTATTTAAACTACAAGTCAAACTTTTGGGGAAGGGGGTATAACAATTAAATCTTGCCCAACACTGCATAAACCATAATGTCTAGGTCAGAAGTCCCGAGGTGCAGCCCTGGTTCCACCTCCCTTGTCTGAAGCCAAGGAATTCCACCCCCCATTTACTCAAGCTTCCAAGCTTGGGATGGAGAGTGTAGGTGTTGTTCACATTGGGGTCCCCTTCACAAGGCCCCATGAGCAGAGGAAAAGTGATGCCCCTCGCCCCCAGCACAGAGTCCTGCAGATTAATTGACATCACCACCTTAGTCCCTGGGCAGGATCAAGCATTGGGCCACTCCCCTGCCCTTGTGCTACTCCCTTCCCCATCTCATAAGGAGATGTCTCACGTTCTTGGTTCTATCCTTCCTGAAATTCCAAACTATCCTCTGGGTCATCAAGTGTGACAAAAGCAACCAACATGGGAACTTCTTGTCTATTTGAAAACACTGTAGGGAAGGCAAAAAACAAACAAAAAAACCCCAGCTCCCTCTTGGCCATTCTGAGGTACCTGGAAAAATTCCTTCCTAGTCTCAAACCAGTGACCCGCATAGTTCACAGTATAGCGTCATCTGATAGGGCAGCTGGATGAGTGCTCACATGTCCTGTTGCCCAGTCAGAATGGGGGGAAATGGCTGGGAGCTCAAAATGGCCATCAGGATTCAGGAAGCCTCACAAGACCAGGATTTCTTTTGTGCCAGAAGTGGAGATTGCTAGGCAACCTCCACTGGACTGAAGCTTACTTGCATCCTTTCCCCAGGTCCCTGTTCCTTCCTCCAAAAGGCAAACGGAGACAAAGGCACTCCCCAACTAGGGGAGGGGGGGTGAGCTTCAGCCCAGAAGCAACCATCTCCACTCCTACCCTGCAGCCAACAGGAAGACATGTCTCTCAGCTTCTCAGTAACTGTGGTCCTGCACCAGACCACCATCATAGCCCCTCTCCCCCAGCCCCTGTCACTGATCTAGTCCTTTCCCTTCCTGGACCCAGAACTCCAGTTCTGGGTCCAGGAAGTTGTGTTTTCTTGATATGAACTTTTTGAATTTCTGGTGCAGAATACATCGGACTTTTTGCTATTGCCCCATAAGGACTCTTGAGCAACCCTAGCCCTTTTCCCGTAACTCTTCAGCATAGGGTGAGGTTTTGCATGGCTGCACTAGGGTTTCTGTGATCAGTTTTGGGGGTCAGAGTAGCGTTGCAGGGAGAATCTGGGGGCAGAACATCCAGGACCAGAGCTCTTTCCTAGGGGTGTGCATTTCATTTTCATTATTATAACGAAAATGAAAAATTAGATTTTTGTAATAACAAAAAACAACAAGTAATAACACTAAAAACAAAAATGAAAATGAATTTTTGCTTTTGAAATAATGGGAAAACACTGAAAAATGTATTTCTGGCTACAACGTTTTTGTTTCTTATTTAATTCTGATACATCTTGGAGAGATTGTACCCCCAATGTATGAAAGTTTGAAAAGACTGGATAAAAGAGACTGATTTTATAAGCAATTGAATGTTGCGATTTTAAAATAAGCTCCATACACGTTCCTGGCTACACTTTTTAAAAATCTTCCATCCAATTTGCATGAAACCTGGGAAGATTATGTTACTCCACTAGTGTACCAATCCTACGAAATTTCAGAAAGATTGGATAAAGTGTCCTGATGTTATAAGCTATTAACTTGAAAATACATTTCTGGTTGTAACATTTTTATATTCCATCCTGTTTAACAAGTAATTTGGCAGACATATACCTTCCCTGTCATCTCTGCCAAATTATAGGCCAATTTAATAATGGGAACCAATTTTATAAGCAATTGAAGTTGTCCCCTTGAAGACCATTATTCAGATAAATAGCAGCACATGCAGTGACAGTCAGAAGTAGGGGTGGGACTACCAGATCATCCGGTATCCGATACTGCCAGTATTTTGGTGTACCGGAAGTATCGGATTATTCCGATATTATTGGGTCTGGTACCGGATCCCCCATGCTGGATTTTTTTACATTGCGGCCATTCAAATGAATGGCTGCAATGTAAAAAAAACAAACCCAAAACCCCAAACACTTTCCCTCCCCGAGTCCAGGCTGCGCAGGTGGAAGGGGGGACACCACCCACCCACCCTGCCCAGCCTGGATTTTTTTTAAAAAAATTTCCCCTAAGTCCCTAGTGCGGGCTCCGGGCCGCCGCGGTGACCCAGAGCCAACACCAGCAGCAGGTAAGTACCGGTACTGTACTGATCCCTGGGGTGGGGGTGGTTTAACACACACCCCACCCCAGGGATCACCCTACCTCCCCACCCAGGGATCGCCTACCTTGAGCTCCGGGCTGCAGTGGTGGTGGCGGTGGTCTGGCGGCTTCAGCGCTGGCTGTGGCTGCCAGCTTCAGCATGCTACTAGGCCTTCCAGGGAACATCCGGAAGTTCCCCGGAAGGCCTAGTAGTGTGCTGAAGCAGGCAGCCACAGCCAGCGCTGAAGGCGTCGGACCACCGCCGCTGCCACCCGGAGCTCAAGGTAGGCAATGGCATTAGGCAATCCCTGGGTGGGGAGGTAGGGTGATCCCTGGGGTGGGGCGTGTTGAACCACCCCCCACCCCAGGGATCAGTACAGTACTTGTACCATAGGCTATTACCTGCTGCTGGTGCGGACTCTGGGTCGCTGGCAGCAGCCCGGAGCCCCCACTAGGGGACTTAGGGGAAATTTAAAAAAAAATAAAAATCCAGGCTGGGCAGGGTGGGTGGGGGGTGTCCCCCCTTCCACCCGCACAGTCTGGGAGGGGAAGGGGGGAGGTTTTTGTTTTTTTCCATTTATTTCAATGGGGACAGTTTCCCATTGAAATCAGTGTAAAAGATCTGGTACCGGTAAACCGGTATTAATCCGGTAAGCCGTTTTTTTTAAAATCCAGGAACCAGTAAAACCGGTACCTGGTATTTGCCCTGATGTCCCACACCTAGTCAGAAGCAGGCACCTGGCATGGCGGGGTGTGTGGGGGTGGGACGCTGTAGAAGGAAGGATGGGGAGCAACCCAACAGATTGACAGATACTTTAACTGGCAAATTACTGCATGTTTCCAACTTTACAGGACCAATCGGTGGTGACTTCGAGGTGGGCGTAGGGTGCAGCCCTCAGGCGGGCATAGAAGGGACATAACTGGGACTTTGGGGATAGCATCCCAGAAATCAGGAGACATGGTTTACACATCCAGGTTGGCCAATTATCATCACAATCACATCCTGCAGCACTGTGACAAAGGACATTAGATAATCTCTATTGACTCTTTCCTAAACAGATGCTTCTGACTTCCCAGTAACAAGTGGGGGAGAAATGTTGGGATGGTGACAGCAGAGAATGAGGATATTTGATTGACTTTTCTGCTGGCCAATTGGCATCACAAACCGATCTTATACTACAGTGACACCTAAGAGAATCCCTGCCATAGGCGGGTTATCTACTTTTGCTGTGCAGGCATATAAAATTGGAACCCTTTATGACATCTTTCTGATATTTTTCAGAGATAATCCTGAACATGTGATATACAGCCCTGCCAAATTTCCTGTACACTGGTTGACTATAGTCAGACATACATTTATAGGTCAATTGCTTGTACCACCAGGACCCTTTATCCAATCCTTCTGAAATTTGGTATAGATAGTAAACATGGGGAGGGGTATAAGCCTGCCATGTTTTATCCACATTAGATGGGAAACAAAGACATTACAGCCAGGAATGTATATGCAGAGTTTTGCAAAATAGCATAATTCAACTGCTTATAAAATCAGATTCCTTTATCTAAACATTCCATTATTTGGTACACTTAATACCTTCTATTGTAGGTACAATCCTTCCATGTTTCATCCAAATATAATAAGTAACAAAAAAGGTACCACCAAAAATGTGTTTTCCATTGAAACCAATGAAAATGAAAGCAAAAATTAAAACCAAAATTTGATATTTATAAAAATGAAAATGAAAGATTTAAATTTAAAAAATGAAAAATGACATAGGTCCCTGGTGCACACCTCTACTCTTTCCCCTCTTTCCTTTTGGACCAGGGTGACTGGTCCTTGCAGGAGTCCTTCCTAAAAAGGAAATGCTAGAACAAAAGGCAGTTTTGACAGGCAATCCTGACTTAAACCAGAGAAGTATCTTTGTAGTTTAGATACAGTTTTTAAATGTGAACTGTGCACGACTGCTTGTGACTGAGAGAAGTCACTCTTATATTGCAGATGAATGTGTAGAGAGACTGGGTTATAGGCAGCTGCATTTGCCCACCCACCTCTTCTGAAACCCCCTTTTTTAACCTTTATCAGAGGTGTTCTGTATTAGAGCAAGGATGGTTGAATCTGTCTGATGTTCTCTTTAGAGGAGGCATTTGCTGCTCAGTCTGAGAGCGTTCCCTTTCTTGCTCTTAATTCTCTTGCTGATCACAATAATACCAGCTAGGATGCCTGAAGCTACATCAGCCTGGTCGGATGGAATGTTCGTATTTAACCTTGTGTTGGCTTCAGCACAGCACATGTGTCAGAAGCTTCAGCCCTTTATTTGGAGTATCAACTAAATGATTGTTTGAAATACAAACAATCCAAAGGACCAATGAAAGGGAATTATGGCTGTGCAGTGATGGATAGAAGAGAGGGTCTCTTCTACCCCCCTCTGCCTGAAAGCATAAGTAGTTATTAAATCTGTGTGCATTCTCTCCCCTGACCCAGATGACTTTCCTCCTATCCCCCTTCCAGAAATTCTCTTTCCTTAGGAATTTAAGGGCTGTGTTTTATTTCTGGAGAGAAGTTATTTAGGTCATTGAGCCCCCCCCCCTCCCCCCTTGCCAGTGCTTTGCTGTAATGGCGCATTTTGTTTAGAGCGATGCACTGCACTGGCAGCACACTTTCCATGACTCCCAAATACAGTACTTGGCAGTCATTTTGCTCATTGATTACCAGCTTTGTGACAGTTTGTGTCAGGTTATATTGTAATGCCACATTGTTTCATCCGTTACGTCAGGCGCAGCATCACTTAATGCAGCCTGACAACACACACTGGAGAGCTACAAACAAACACATATTTTTCTGTCAGCTGCCTTTCATCGTTCTGAGTATCAAATAGCCTAATGCAACCTATTTCTCCAAGCACTGGTGAGGCAGACCCATAACTACTAAATGCATTGCATCGCATCTCCTTAGCATTCCCTTCCCACTTAAAATGTGAGGATGAGAAGGATGCTTGCATGTGAGAGTGTTTGAGGGGGCTCAGAAGAATTGCATGTTTAGGAGAGGTTTCCAGCAGGAAAGGATGGGAAGTGGTGCACTTGAACTGGAAAGTTCTTGTATTGGGAGGAGAAGCACAGAAACAAAGCATCACTGGGTGAGTGAAACAGTGGTGATTTCAATAACTGTGGCACAAAACAGTGAGGGGAACAGGGTAAGAGAACTAAGATACAAAATGTGAGCTAGGGTGAAATTAGGAAGAGCTGTAAAAGGAAGTTAGGACAAGATGTTTAAACTTGATCTAGCAGGGAAGGGAAAGTGATAAAGCATGAATGGATGAGGAAGATTATTTTAGTTCCTGCCATTCTGATAGACTTCCCTGTCACTGTCCTCCAGCCTTTGTTCTTTTGCGTCTCTTCCAGCATACTGTCCATCCCATTGACCCGTCCCCAGCCATGGCTTTTTACCTGGAACCTGCCTCCTTTACACACTGACTGCCTCCAGAGAAAACAATGGGATCTCTTGGGCTTTAGCTACTGCAAATTCATATTCCTTTTTTCCACAAATGCTTCTATTTCTAAATATTGGGTGAAAACAGATGTGATGCTGGCCCGTCTGGGTTGGGGAACCTCCTACATGTCTGTCCCTGGCTACCAGGACTGCCCCAGGCCAAGTAGGAGGCTGGCCTGGAATGCATCCCCTGGATGATTCCAGGTGCACATCCCAGGCCAAGGGTCACCCACACAAGCCACAGTGGACAAGCACAGTTTTTTGGCCCCACCATCCCCAGGGCAGCAGCCACCATGGCTGGTCGCCATAGCTTCCTATCATGGCAGGAGGTGGGGCACTTGGGACGGGACAGGGTGGAGCCAGCTGCTTACACATCTGTTGCAACCCCCCTTACCCGAGGCATGTGAGCGACGGGGCAGCTCTCTGGCCGCGGGCACATTTGGCCCCAAACCCAGAGAGCGGCAACCACTGCTTTCCCACCCCAGGGAACTGCCACACCACCCACACATCTGTTTTCACCCATTGCCTCCATCAACTGTCTTTACAAGCCTTCTCCGGCATTCCCCTCCTTCCTTCACCACTCCAAATCTTGTCAAATCCTTCAAGGAGTAGTTGATAAGGTTCCCTTTCGCATGTCTGTCCTTCCAACTCCTTTCCCCTCAAATTCAATTCTTTATCCCTTTTGGTAAATATGAGGTGTTCCATCTATTTTCGATGTCCAACCCATTTCTGTCTGGCTACTGGCTTCTTTTGCCCCACCCTCTGAGATGCCTGGATCAGGGTCATCATCCACTCCCTTTTATCTTCCATTCCTCTAAACTTTCAAACATGCCCCCATCTTCCTCCCTGTCCCCTGCCCCCACCAAGTCCTTTAAGTCCAAGTCCTCCTTGAGTAGGATTCACCATTAGTGACTTTCTCTCTTCTAATTCCATTTTCCATCCTTTCCAGTCTGGATCTCATCTTTCATCTCACCCCAGCTTCCACCAGGCCTTCATTTGAGGCCTTGTTTCCATCCTCACTGACCACGGGATACTGTCTATCTCCCTGCTACCCTGCCCTCTTTGTTTTTCTGAGGGCCTAATCTTGCTCAGCTCTACTCCCACCAATTTAAGTATGCTTTCAGCATCTCAGCTATAGCTCTTCTGTCACCCTTTTGTGCTTGTTCCACAGGGCTCTGTCCTTTGCTGCCTCCCATTCTCTCCATGATCGCCTCTGTTTATTGTAGCTTCTGGTACCATGTATGTGCTGATGATCTATAAAACTAGCTTTCCATGCCTGAACTGCACTTGGTTCTCTTTGTCATCTAATCCTGCATCTCAGATGTGCAATTGCAGAGGGCACACATCCAACTTTTCCTCCCAAATCCCTTTCCACTCCATTTTCTTGTTGTGCCCATTTTCTTGTTGTGCCCAATGCCAGCAATCCCTGTGTTGCTCAGACTCACAGTCCTCATGTCTTTTCTGACTCTTCTCTCTCCTTTTAACAGGACTGGCCTTACCACAGGGTGATCTGGGATGGCCGCCCTGGACCCTGCTCTTTCTGAGGGCCCTGCAGTGGTCTATATTTTCACCAGGACAGGTTGTGGGGTCACCACTCCCTCTCAGTGGGGCCCCAAACATGACCCCCTTCATGGCACTACAGATGTTGCCCACAAGGGGGAGGGGCCACCAGGGGCCCTGAATTTTATCTTCACCCTGGGTCCCACAAATCCTAAAGCGTGTCCTGCCTTTTAGTCAAATCTCTAAGCTGTGTCTGCCCTTTGGCTGATTTGTCCTCCACTGCATATTGAAAGAACTGTGGCCCTTTTCAAACAGGCACAAGTGCGTGGGGGGATGGGTGGGTGGCATGGTGGTTGGGAAGTGTATGGGGGTATGTTCCCATGGACCCCCAACCACCTCCACCCATATTCATGCACTGTGCATCCGCCATTGGCACGTGTTGTTCCATAAGTGGGTGATGGGTGGAAGTGGGTGGGACGTGGGAATGTTCAAAAACCAGCCATGGCATTCAAATGGGAACCTCCCCATCCCCCCTGGCACCTACCCCAGAAATCACACAGATGCCCTCCTACCCACACACATGGGCAAGGGGGGGGCGGCATTCATGTGAAAAGGCCCTATCTGCCCGAGTGGCTATACCCTGATTATTGAATTTAGCTACTTCTATGCCCACCGTGCTTAATTTATATATATTAAAAAATGAATTACCAGGACCCAATCCTGCCTCAGAGGCCATTCCCCCTTCGTCAGAAGCCACACCCACTTCCCCAGAGTTTGTCAGAGCAGGGAAATGAACCCTATTATCTAGTTAGGAAACCAACCACTGGACTAACTTGCCTTTCTCCAGCTGAATATAAAACAGAAGTTCTAGTGATTTAATCTATGGCCCTTTTCACATGGGCCACGGTGGATGGGGAATGGCTGGGCAGTGTAGTGGGTGGGTAGGTGGGCAGTGCATAGGGGTGCATTCCCACAGACTTCCACTCCCTCCACCCATCTCCACGCACGGAGAATCGGGCATTGGTGCCCATTCTCAGTGCATGGGTGATGGGTGGAGGTGGGTGGAACACTGGAGTGTGCACGCACCCCCACCCCCACCCCCCACTGTGTTCCCACGGACGCCCACCCACCCATCCCTCCCCACACCTGCCGCAGCATTTGCACGGACCCACCACCACCAACACACACACACTTGTGCGGAGGGAGGGTGTGCCTGTGTGAAAGGGGCCTATTTGATGACCAGCACAGGGGATGGGGCAGAAAAGTCACTTAAGAAAGCCAAATAAAGCATCCAGGGTTTTTTCTGGCTTTTGATTCTAAACCTGAAATAGCCAATATTGTCCTTTTCCTGGTCTTTCACATTTCTGGATGCACATTCCTTCTGGGAATATTTCCTGGGGCTCAGCCCCCCCTTGAATTTAATTACCAGGGCTGAGCCCTAGTGGCTAGCCCCCCACCCACACAAATTAAGTGCTGCATGCCGATATCACTCTCCTCCATTCCATCTGAAATGCAGCTGCAAATGCTAGGCTCTCAGATTCATTAGAAATAATATTGCAGAGATGGTGTTTTGCAAGTAACGCTGACTTTACCATGTCTGGATAGACAAAGCTGTCAGATCAAATAGGATCATTCAGTCAGCAGTACACAGGAAATGGGCTGCAAAGGTTTATGTCAACAATGTGTCATGAATTAGGACAAATTAACAGACTATTGTAAAAAAAATATTAAAATCCTATTATGTAGAAAACCAATTTTTAAGTGTGACCTGATTTATAAGGCACAATCTTCTCTGGTTTGTAAAGGTGATATTTGCTGAATTTCTGCTTCAGAGCAAAAATGCTTTCTACAGGAATTTTTGGAGGCAACAGTATTTGATGGTTGGATATCAAGACGACATAGTTTGAACACTAGCTGTGTTTAAAAAAAATACAGAACAAAGCCATACAAACTTTGCTCTGATTTAATCCATGAGTGTGCAGAAGGGGGAAAGCTTGCACCTTCTGCTTAAATGGGATTAGCTGTGCCAGTGTACGCTGCTGCATTCATACTCTTTATACATGGATCCAGATAACCATCTTCACTAAACATCAACAACATGCAATGCCTAGCTATATACAGACTGCTGCTTTGGATGAATTCTGGTAACTTTTAAAGTAGGACTGAAATGAATATGACTTTTCATATTCATGAAGATAATTTGCATATTCATTCCCATGAATTAATATCCTAATTTGTCTTCGTCACTGTTGCAAAATTTGCAGCCTTGTTTATTTGGTTACTTGGGGTGCAATTCTCCATTCATTGAAGTCAAGGGCAAAATAATCTATTGACTTTAATGGTGGAATTGTCCTGTTAGGCCCTCTTTTAAATGTGTGCATGGGGTGGGTGGGTCGGTGTTCACGCTGGTGTGAATGCAGTAGGCGGGGGAATGGTGTAAATGGGCGCACACCAACCTCCACCCACCGCATACACACAGAGCATTCGCTGTTTTCTCCAGTTGCTCTGTGCATGTGCAATGTGTAGAAGTGGGTTTGCCTGCTTGTTCATGGGAGCAAGCACACAGGCACACCCACCCACCTGCCACAATGTGTACAAAAGTCTCACCCATGCATGAACACCCAGATTTCTGGGTGTTCATGTGTGGGCGCCGTCCATGTAAACCAACCAAGCTATTGAAAGAAATCCTTAGAACTACTCCTCATTTTTCCATTTCCACAAGAATCAATCTACTCAATGTCTGCCATAGAAGAACTGGTAAACACATGCACCTGAGTCTCAGCAGAAATATGTAGTCTACATACAGTTTTCTTTATCCTTCACAACATCCTTCTCTCCTGCTGACTCCAAAATAGCCTAATATGTGACCAAGTTCAGCTAGTGAATGAAGCACAGCTGGACAAAGCTGCAACCATGCAAGGACCAAGGTTATGTTGGTTGGGAGAGAAAAGTCATTTGAAGAGTTTGCATTCTATTCCAGTAGAAGACGCATGCCCACAGTTACTCAATTCAGTCTTCAGTTTGAGAGCAATCATTAACTTCTTTCTCATACTAAAGTCTCACATTGCCACAGTTCCTTCTGTCTTCTATGATAGGCAAGGAAACTCATCTGAAGGGGCAGTGGCTTTGCCTTGGTTATGCATATTTTTGTCATCTTTCCCCTGGAATGCAGCAGTGAATTATACCTGGGGATGAAATCATCAGCTTTGAAGCATTCTACCTAATTTTGAATGCAGCAGTGCATCTTCTCAGCACCACCAGGTGCAACAAGCATATCAAACTTGGTCTGTGCTAGGGGTATGCAGCACTTAATTCTTTTGTTTTCATTTTCATTTTATGGGTTAAAATCCCATCAATTTTCAGGGGTTTCATAAAAATCCCATTTGTTTTTGTTTATTTTTTCTTTTAATTTCTCTTTAAAAAAAAAAAAAAATCCCTGCGCATGTGCAAATGGCTGCCGGGACCATTCTGTGCATATGCAGCCTTTTCCAAAATGGCACTAGCAGCTTTGCTGCCATTTTGGAAAAGGGTAGCAACACAGGCCCTTTTTACGCGGGCTGCAGCATGTGGTGGGTTGGTGTATGACACGGTCCGTGTGTGGTGGGTGCGAGGAGGGTGTAGACAGGTGGACACCCATCTATACCTACCTCCACCCATCTATACCTACCTCCACCCACCTACCTCCACCCTTACACAGAGCAACCTCCATTTTCACCGCTTGCTCCATGCATGGGGGATGGGTGTGCGTGGGAGCATTTGAGCATGCACACACACCCCTCCCACTGTGGGATTTACACAGGTGGCATCCATGCATGAACACCCAGAAATCTGTGTTCGTGCGTTGGTGCCACCTGTGTAAAAAATGCCGCTGTTGCTGCCATTTAGGAAAGGGTGCACATGCGCAGAATGTTCTGGAAGCTATTTTGTGCATATGTGCAGACCAGCTGCTCTATTCCAAAATGGTGACGACACTACCAGCACCAATTTGGAAAAGGTATGTGCATGTGCAGAACAGTCCCGGTGGCCATTTTGCACGTGTGTAGTGATTTTTATTTATTTTTTAAAAATTAAATTTAAAAATAAACAAAAATGAATGAAAGCAAATGTATGTCATTTTCTTATTCATTCATTTTTGGAACATTAATTACTGAAATGAATGGAACTCCATTCATTTTAGTAACTAATAAAAATTAAATAAATTGCACATCCCTAGTCTCTGCACATTAAACTGGTTTCCTCTTGAACACCACATTAAGTTCAAGATCACAGTCCTTATCTTCAGGGATGGGCAAACAGAACGCAGTTTGGATGTTCGGACGTTCGATCATTCGGTTCGAAACTCAAGTTCAGGTTCGATGGTTCGGTTCAGCCGAGTTCAGGGTGGCCGAACTTGGCTTAACATTCAAAAATAGCGCTATCGATACCAAAACCGAAATGAAACCAAAACCGATTTTTGGCCCTGAAAAGATGTTTTTTCTGCCCCTGAACTCATCCGAACTTATCCAAATTTGACCGAACTGTTCAATCGTTCGAGAGTTTGGTTCAGACGTTCGGTTCGGATGTCCGAACAGACTGAGTTCGGTCCGAACTCCGAACATCCGAACCGTATTCGCCCATCCCTACTTATCTTTAAGGCACTCAGTGGTTCAGGGCAAGGGTATCTAAAAGATTAGATTGCCTAAGTCTTTTGGGTGAAGCCGTTGTTGCTAAGGCCCAATGAAACTGTCTACACTGTGCTAAAGCTGACCTGTGTAGATGGCTGGTTTGATTGCTCTGGAGGTCTTTAGGGTCTCATGAAATCAACAGACTCCTGGAGTCAGGTCTCTTCAGAAACATTACATGTTACAAGGGCAGCACTGCCTGAAAGCACCAGGTTTAACAAGTGAATGTTAGTTTTAGAAAACTTGTGTTTTTCTCTCTTTCAGATCTTCATATGACCCCACAAAACACAGCTGCTGACTCATTCCTTCTAGTCCAGAGAACATTTTGTTTTAAATTATAAGGAGACACAATAATATTTCCTGTGTTCTGAAGTGTGTCCAATGGATAAGGAGTTTGACAAAATAAAAGGTATGTTTTTCTTTTCATACTGGTTTCACTGAAGAAAATAGCTAAGTAGAAGATATCTATCACTTCAGGCAAGCAAAAGAGTAGACCGCACACAAGTCATGGCACCTCAAGAGCAATGAACACCCCCAGTAGAAAATCACAGCTCAGATCTTATCATTTGGAGGAAACTTCATACACTTACCTTGTCCTTCAGTTATAATTTTTTTTTAATCATACAATAAATGAGATGCAATCTGGTATCTTCTTGATACTGCTGTTCTAGTCCCAATGGACCTAATCATCATCTCATTGATGCCCTGTTTGATATTTCATCCTGTACAAAAATAGAAATGTATTCTGGTGTCTGTACTTTCTGCAAATCCAGGATACATTTCTTTGGGTAAAAACAGACGTGACCTTGATCCGCTTTGACCCACTGTAGCCCAGGACCTACTTGCACATTTGTGCAGGCATCGCCAGATGTTGGCCCAAGATTGTCCTGGACTATGTTGTCAGCTAGCCCAGACTGTAACCTTGAAAAATCTCCAAGGTCACATTCCTGGCTAAGGCCTGCCTGACCAGGTCACAACAGGCCAAAGTGGGCCACAGCAGGTTACCACGTCTGTTGTCCCTGTCATGGTGGGAGCAGAACACCGGGATGACTGTGTGGGTGGGGCCGGCTGCCCACATATGTGTTATGCTCCTGGCCATAACTGGGCCATGTGGCTAACAGGATGGCTCCCTGGTTGAGGACACATCAGTTCAGTGTCCCAGCCTGACCTGGGCTGTGTTTCCCACCATTTTCTGCCTTGGGGCAGCCCGGGGAGCGGTCCTACTGACTGCACATCTGTTTTTACCCTTTCTTGTGTAGCTGCTCCATGACTGAAGCAGTGACCTTCACATTCACCAAAACACGCAACAAGGAAAAGATTAAGAGGGTAGAATAGAAAAGGATTTCTTATTACTCAACCAGTCCATCATTTTATTAATCACTTAGCAAAAAGCCATCATAATATAACAACAACAGAGCATAGAAAATACATATAATAAAAAATAGCTAAATAAAAAAACACCAAAGTAAATCCAAGAGACAAAAAACTAAAAGACAATACAGGCAGTGCAAACAACACTTGCATCTTCTCTCTGAATCGAGCAGCACATTTAGCTATTTTAGAGATACAATCTGGATTTTGATTATTCAAAATAAATTAAGTTTTGGGGAAGTGATGTTAAAAACATTGGAAGGCAAAGAGGGAGAATCCATTCCTTTCACAAGTCTTCATACAAGTGACATTCTAACAAATAATGAGGCAATTCCTCCACAGACCCAGGTTTATAAGGGCATAGGCCCTTTTTAAACAGGCCATGAAACTGCGTGAAGATGGGGGGGGGACATCTCATGTGAAAAGGGCCATAGCCTAAGCTCTCTCGATAAACCTTTATACTGCCCCTCTAAGGCCCTTTTTACACAGACACTCTAACAAGGATAAAATGGGTGTTACATTTTATTATACATGGTACAGGGCAACACTGCAGCCCTGCAACATGGTCCCTTTTCACACGAGATGCCTCCACCCAGTTTCGCTGAGTGGAGATGGGTGGAGGTGTCTGTGTAAACACCACAGGCGGTGGGTAGGGCTGAAGTGACAACTCCTTTTTCCACTCCGCTATTTCATTTCGTAATTGCCCACAACTTTCTGCAGCTTTTCCACTGGAATTCAGAGGTGATCCTGGAAACTACAGACAAGTAAGCTTGATGTCTGTGCTGGCCAAATGGTGGAAACCATCATTAAGGACAGAATAGGGCATGTTGACAAACATGGCTTAATGGGGAAGAGTCAACACGGATTTAGTAAAGGTAAGTCNAAAAGGGACCATGTTGCAGGGCTGCAGTGTTGCCCTGTACCATGTATAATAAAATGTAACACCCATTTTATCGGTGTTAGAGTGTCTGTGTAAAAAGGGCCTAAGATAGCAGAATAAAAAGTTTGAAAACATAGCACAACAAAAGATTTCCTTAAAACATAACATCACAATATCCAAATATACTGTTTCATACCAAAGTTAGTTTTAAGCAAAGGATACCAAGGAGACACATTGTAATCATATAGAGCTGCTAAATCAGATTGTTCCTCTATAGCAGGGGTGGGGAACCTCTTCCCTTCTGGAGGCCACTTTGAAAGTTTGCACAAACTCTGAGGGCTCAGGGCTGCACAGAAGTTGGGGCGGGAGTGCTTAAGGGATGCACTCAAGGAAAGGAGGGCCCAGATCATGGATCTGTGCCATGGAACTGTCCCCTATCCCCGTTTGCATGCCCTCATCTCTGCTCCCTTCCCCTGAGATCAGTTTTTCAGTGGCAGGAGGTGGAAACTGGATCCAAGGACCAGATCCAGAAAGTGGAAAGGGACCAGATAAAAACTTGCCATGGGCCACATTTGGCCCCTGGACCTGAGGTTCCCCACCTCTTATTTATAACATCTATTCTAGCACAAATCTGGGACATAGTTTGTCTCAATAAATTCATATTTTGATCTAATACTGAAAAGCCCCGTTTATTTAATAAGAGACAAATATAATCAAACCAATAAGCTCTCATAGATGTAAAATTTTCAAATTGTTCCTTAAGACACTGCCAAGGGAAAAGATTTGAGTCCATATTTGAGACTCTAAACCAAAATCTGATGAGCCTTTTATGGGCTCTACATAGAATGGAGGATTCACCAACCTCAGTCCTCACCATCGCAGCTGGTATATATTTAGGATGGACTAACAATTAACAAAGAAAATATTCTGGGATTTCTAGGGTTTTAAAATGCTTAACTCCCCAAACCTCCACACCATTTAGGATTTGAGTAATAGCTTTCACCCTAAATACTAGAACTGAACCAAATAGTAGTTTCGGGTACTCGGACCAAATTCTGAACTTCCAAATAGTCGGTCTGAGTACCTGAAGGCACTTCAGCACTCTTTCCAAAGCTTTGGACTTCAGAAATCAAAGTCCGGGATATTGGGAAACTTCAGAACTCTTCAGTGCCAGCTTGGCACCTCAGGAGGTGTTGCCATGTGCAGCAGCTGCAGTCATTTAATTGCCTAGCCAATCAGGGTTTGCATAATGTGCACAACAATTCATCCACCCTATCCTCCTTCCGCCTCCTTCTTAATTGCCTAGCCAATCAGGGTGTGCATAATGTGCAGAACAACTCATCCACCCCATCCTCCTTCTGCCTCCCTTTTAATTGCCTAACCAATCAGGGTGTACAACAACACATGCAGCCCTTTTTTCCCCTGCTGTGTCTGCCAGCAGGATGAAAGACAGAGTGAGAGAGACAGAACAGAAGCCAGCACAAAAAACACCAGTACCATGTAATTAAAAAACCAAAAGAGTATGTCAGCAGTAAGTTCCCCACCTCCATCCCTACGCATGCCCCATGAATGATACACATGGGTGTCTTCAGACGTTACGCAAACACGGTGAACCACGGTGAATACCCACCTGTGGTCACCGTGTCCTGTACGTCTGTTCACGGCACGCCAGATGTTGGCCACAGTCAATCCCCACATGGGGTTCGTTTGAACCACGCTTCCCGGGCTAGCCGGGGGAAGGTCCCAGGAAGCGTGGTCAAATGGACCCCGGGCCGTGGCCAAGGAAAAGTAACATCTGGCCGCGTGCCACGGCCCGGGATCCCCGGCGGGATCCCGGGCCGTGGCACGATCGGCCGGACGCGGCGGCCGCATTGGCCCCGCCGCCCGCCCGTCTCCTCGGAGGGCGGGCGGCGGGGTGCGTGGAGGGGGCGGGGCCACACGGCCGCACGTTGCACCACGCGTCCCCGGCTCCTCCCACTTTCCCCGCCGGGATCCCCCCAGCACGTCTGTTGTGCCGTTACGGGGTGACCCCGGCGGGGAACAAAGCCGTTGGTGCCAGTACAGGGCCAACAGCCAACGTAACGTCTGAAAATACCCATGCAAGACTTGAAGCTCAGGGTGGGTGGGAGGGGTTGGACTGGGGTGCCCCACCAAAGAAAGTCCAAAGACTACATTAGCAAGCAAATCAAATTGATCAATCAAGTTTCAACACGCTTTTTGGGGGGTCTATGTGTGGCCCCATGGGTGCCACAGCCAGACCAGCAGCCGTAACAACCACACACATTGGCAGCCGGGGACACGGGTGAGGCAGATGGTGGTGGCAGAGGCAGAGGCAGCATCGGTGCAGAGGCGAGCAGCTTCTCTCCCCCCTCTAGACTTTTCAACTGTGCCGGTACTGGGCACGAGTGGGAGGACCCACTGATGCCAGCTGGGGCGCGAGGGCTGCTCTGCTCTTTTCCCCCCCCCACTCTTGAGGGGGCGGGGCTGCAGGCGAGAGACTTCCGGCCTGCTCCCCATTTCATCGGGAGCGACTGGAGGCCGTGCTGGAGGCACGTGCCAGAGGCACGTGCCGAAGGGGCACATCCAAAGGGGCCTGCCCTTTGGCCGTGCCCTTCGGCGGGGCCCTGCAGTGGAGGTGGAGGGGGTAATGTATAGTAGGGGGATTGTTAATTTGTTTATGTTGCAATTGGTTAGAATATCTCCCCTCGGTGAGAGGGAGGAGGAGATAGAAATAGGTGGCCTCACCTGGTGGCAGCAGGTGAGGAGGGAAGGAGATACTCATGCTGGACCTGGGGTGTCGGGTGCCAAAGTGAGGAGTTGTGAAGGCAATAATATGTAATATGAAATTGTGGATGTGGGGATTTCTTTTTTGGTGTCATTTGACATGATAGTATTATGTATATGTATATGTATATTGATGTCCTCTGCGTAGGACTGTTAGATTTTGGATAGCATGGTCCTCTGTGTAGGACCCATGCTTAGAGTACATTGATTTGTGAGCCGCCTCAAGCTGACTTGTCAGGAGAGAGCAGGATATAAGAATAAAAAATCAAATCAAATCAAATCAAATCAAGAAACCAGACATCTCCCCTTCAAAAGCCTCCATTGTGTGTGTCCAGCCCACCTATACAAGGCAAGCCTCATCCCCCCACACACTATATTATTAACCAGAAAGAAACTAGAAAGTATTCCCCCAGTGCCTTGGCTGGTCACATCTTGGCAAAAGTTCTTGAACCCACAGCCAACGCACTACCCAGAAAAGCAGGCTAGCAAGAGTGGGACAATCGCTCCAGAAGAAAACCCCATAAAAGTGCAACTGAGTGCAGAAGAAATAAAACAAATGGGGAAAAAATAGTGTGTGTACCCATAGTATGGCCCACCTCAGCAGTGAGGGCACCCATTGTAAAATCATTATTATGCCAACTAAGTAGTACACAGAAAAAACAGGCTAGCAAGAGTGGGACATTGGCTCAAGAAGAATACAACAAAACAGTGAAATTGCATGGAGAAATCCCACCAAAAACCAGCCAGCCTGATAACATCCACAAGAAGGAAACCAGACATTCACACACACACACACACACACACACACACACACACACACACACACACATGG
>QEPC01011255.1:1332225-1353113 GCA_003113815.1 Sphenodon punctatus | reverse complement strand
CACACACACACACACACACACACACACACACACACACACACACACACACACATGGGCACCAACTTGGCATGGCATTGGTACTGTGGCACAGTGTTAACGTGAACAGACCAGAAACCCGACTCCCAGCTGCAAACCTAGTCTTCACCTATAAAGCTCTTCACAACCTTGCTCCCCCCTACCTCTCTGCTCTAATTTCCCTCCGTGCTCTAGTCCGTGAACTCCGCTCCTCCTCTGTCCCCTCTCTCACCTTCCCACACCTCCCCTGCCCCCCTAACCACCTTCGTCCCTTCTCCCTAACTGCCCCCCACGCCTGCAACTCCCTCTCTGCCCACATCTGCCTCACCCTCTCCCTTTGTACCTTCAAATCCCTCCTCAAGACCCACCTCTTCCGCTTTGCCCTCCCCAACTCCTCGCTCCCCTCACCTAACTCCTGCTGATACCCTCCATCCAGTACAATTTGTTACCTGAGGTCTATGTACTCATATCCTCACCACATGGACCAACCAGCCATCATTCTTGATGTAACCAAGCCAAATGCGCACACCTGAGACCTTGCATCCTAGTGAATGTTACACTCCTTGTCTCTCCTTCTGTTCCCCTTCCTTCGTCTCCCCTGTCTCTCAGATGTCTATTCTGAGAGAATAGACATGTCTATTCAATTACTTTGTAAAGTGCCAGGTACATTGCTGGCACTATTATTAATTATTATTATTATTATTATTAGTCCCCTTCACTGCCAAAGTGGCGGCGATGGGACAATTGTTGCACCCCCCACCTAGAGGGGAGATGCAGAGGAAGTGCCGCAGCGGGAAGGTCCGTTAGAAGGCCTCCCCGTGTCTGCTTGTTGCCCAGCAGCTGTCCCGCTGATGCAGCCGCTGCACATGCTGTCAGGGACTGAGAGTTCCGCCCCCTCCCCCTTGTAGATGGGGCTTTGAATCCACGAGTGCGATCGAAAACCGCGCCATTAGAGGGTGAAGTCAGGAAAAGCAGAAGCAAGGATTCTTTCTGCTGATCTCTCAGACAATACAGCTTAAAAAAAAAAAAAAACACCAGAAATCGCCATGGGGCGAAGAAAAGGAAACGCAGCTGCGGGGAAGAGAAAGGCAGCCGCAGCAAGGGAGAGACAGGTCCAAGAGGAGGAGGAGGCCTGTGGGGCCGAAGTTGAGTCAGAGAGGGGGACCCCTCCCCCCACGGGCTGAGATGTTTTCCAGGCTCCGTCAATGTGAGACCATGTTATGGACTCGCAACCTGGCCTGAGACAGGGGGAGCACTGGGGGGGGGGGTCAAAGCCCCCAAAGAGGTATGGCTGGGGGACCAAGGGGAGCGTGGAGCCAAGAGAACCGGGGGGAGGGTGAATGTGAGAGGGAGGCCGAACAGGATCTCTGTGGGCAGGATACCCCCCCCCCATGCCTGCTGAGGTGAGGCGAAGTGGGAGGGTGACCTCCAGACCAGCCTGATACAGGGAGGGTGACCAGGCCCCTTCTAGTCCCCCAAGACCACAGGACAGGCGGGGGAGAAGCCAAGGCCGAAAGGGAACCGTACCCCCTCCCTCAGTGAGGGCCTCTGCCTCCCAGGGTAGTCCTCCTTCCCCCCAGAGGCCTGAGGTAGAGCTCGCAGCCCAAGAAGCTAATATTATATTATTATTATTATTATTATTATTATTAGACATTTATAAAGCACCAGTCGAATGACCTGGTGCTGTACAGAACAGAATTAGATGCGGTCCCTGCCTGTGGCTTACAATCTAAAAGACAAAGACAAAGGAGGGGAGACAGGGAGAGGGGACAGTGGGAGAGACATGGGAGAAGACAAACAAACATTCAGGCGGATGCAAAATCTCAGGTGCGTGTGCTTGGCTTGATTACAAAGAAGTTGGTAGAAGCAGTCAGCAGAGGAGGGCCGACAGCAAGAGTAAGGGGAAAGACTAGCAGGCATTGGGAAAGGCAGCATGGAAAAGGTGGGTCTTGAGGAGGGATTTGAAGGAGCGGAGGGAGGAGGCAGGGTGGATGTTGGCAGGGAGGGAGTTCCAGGCATGGGGGGCAGAGAGGGAGAAGGGACGAAGGCGGTTAGGTGAGCAGGAGAAACGAGGGAGAGTAAGGGTGGGTACAGCGGAAGAGCGGAGAGCGCATGCAGGAGTGCGTAGGGAGATTAGGTCTGAGAGATAAGGAGGAGCTTGGTCATGGAGCGATTTGAACGTGAAAACCAGGAGTTTGAACAGGATACGTTCAGGAAGGGGGAGCCAGTGAAGGGAGAGGAGCCCCAGAATGGGAGTTACAAGGGGAGCAGCAAAGTGGTGAGCGGTGACTATTGGTCGGCGATGCTGACAGGAGAACACCCCCCACCCTGGGGCTGCGAGGTGAGTGGTTAAGCAGGTTAGAAAGGGTTGATGTTGTAGGGGGTCGGGCACCAGCAGAGTTGACACGGGGCCGAAAGGACATCCAAAAGGACATCCCCTCCCAATGGACTTCCGGCGGGCGAAGGGGCCCAACAGCTTGGACCCATGCTGAGTTCGGTGTATACACCCTCTGGGGCAGTTTCCACCCAAACAGCACATCCAAGTGGGCCACAGTTGATGAATTTGAATGGGGCATGGGTATGGGTGACACCAGCGATAGCACCCAACCTGCCCCAGTGTGAACAGCAAAAGTGGGGGGGTGAGAACAGCAGCACTCCGGTCATGGAGAACATTAGCGGGGATGTTGTGAGGGAAAAAAACCCAGATGAGCCAAGCCAACTGGGGGTAGGAACCTCAGGCCAACCCCTTCCACCGCCAGGGGGAGCCATACCGAGTGTGTCGGCACCATTCAGGTCGCACCTACCCCAGGCGACCAAGGACAAAATTTTAAAAGGCGAATATGTGGATATATTCGCTTGGCTTTTCAGTGATCCGACCCTGGATCACTCAGAAAGGGAAGACAAAAAAGAAAAAGAGAAATTTCGCCACCCTAAAGCCGACCAGAATTGGGAGAACTGGACAGCTGCTTGGGCAGTTTATATGGGTGTGATATTACAGGCAAATCCTAGCAGGGGACTCGAGCTGCACAAGTATGCAGATATCATTAGAAGGGCATATGGGACGGATCCCACAGGCGGGTGGCTAAGGTATGATGAGGCTTTTCATCATAGGACAGTCACTATGCCAGGTTTATGATGGGACACACATGCTGTTGACCTGTGGTTGGAATACATGGTTGATTTGACCAGGCCCCCCGGGCAGATAGCGGCCACCCATTGGTTCGGTGCGGGGTCGCCCCTGCGAATGAGCCCTTTTGGAGTAAAAGTCGCAGGGCAGGGCAGGGGCCTGGCACATGCTGGGAATATAATAGGGCTGGACAATGTAATAGGGCGATATGCAGATTTCACCACACCTGTTCCAACTGTAGGGGAGGGCACCCTGAGATTAATTATTTCAGTCCCCGCCAAAAAGGAAAGAAAGGGGACAATGGACAAGGGCGGGGTAACGGAAAGGGGTGTCAGGGTCCCTCTACAGGACCTCGCCCTGGAAAAGGGGCCAATGCCGGTCAAAATTGACCGGTTGGAAGTCACCCTTAGGGGGCATCCACATGTCAAATATGTGGTCCAGGGGTTTAAGGATGTTTCATTATCCCAGCAGGGCCAGTTCAGCAACAAAAGATGGGGCAGAATTTAAAATCAATAATAGGAATGGAGTCGCTAGTGCGAAAAAAATTAGCAAAGGAAGTAGCGGAAGGCCGGGTTGCAGGACCATTTGAGCAACCCCCAATGGGGAACCTAGTAGTGTCCCCATTGGGAATCATCCCAAAGAAAACCCAAGGAGAATATCAGATGATCCATCATCTTACTTACTCCCGGGGAGGCTCTGTAAATGACAGTGGTGGCTCCCCCCCCCCGGTATTTGGGGCACTGCCCCCCTAGCACTGTGGGGGGACCCCCGGGGCCGCCGTTTTTAAAAAAAAAACCCAAAACACACCACCGGTGCTGACAGCAACAGCAGCCTCCCAGAGCCTGCTGCTGCTGTCAGTATCTATCTCCCTTCCAGGACCCACTCTCAGAGCCGTTCTGAGAGTGGGTCTCAAAAGGGACAAAAAGGCTGAGCTGCTCAGCCGCTCAAACCACATTTACTATTGAAAACGCAGTTTGGGCAGCTGAGCCCCTAGGCCACAGCTTGCATAGGACATGTTACAAGTGCCCAGGTGAGACGCTTTGGTCCGGGCGGCTGAGGCAGGGACCAGTGCACATGCGCGCTGCTCCCTGCCTCAACTGCACATGGACTCAGTCAGGGACAACAGGCTAATGTTGGTGGTGTACTCTCAACAGCGCGCCACCAGCCTCAGCCACTTCCTGGACCCTGCCTTGCCATTCTCCCACACACACACACACAATCTGCCAATCAGAGCAGCGGGGGGTGGGGGAGCGGCAAGGCAGGGCACTTTTTTTTTGGGTAGGTTTTAAATTGTCAACGTGTCCTGGTTCCAGAGCAGGACACGTGGGCAATTTAAAACAAGTAAAGTTCCCACCCACCCCCTCCACCTCTGCCTGCAGTTCGGGCCGCCGGGGACCGCCAGAGCAGTAGCCAGGTAAGTGATTCCTCCCCCACCCTGGTCCCACCCCCCGACAGTCCCCCCACCCAACTCCCAACCCTAAGGGTCCCCTCACCCTGCTCCACCCCTAAGGGTCCCCCACCCCCTGAGGGTCCCCCTCACTCTGCTCCCACACCCGAGGGTCCCCCCACCCTGCTCCCTCTCACCCCCCAAGGGTCCCCCCACACTGCTCCCACTCCCGAGGGTGGGATCTTTAGATGTGTGCTCACAATGCTGGAAATGGGATGCTTTTAAAATCCCGAGATGTAGCTGTGAGTCTGGCGATCTTTAGGTGTGTGTTCACATTAATGCTGGAAATGAGATGCTTTTAAAAATCCCAAGATGTAGCTGTGAGTCTGGCGATCTTTAGGTGTGTGTTCGCATTAATGCTGGAAATGGGATGTTTTTAAAATCCCGATGTAGCTGTGAGTCTGGTGATTCATGGTCCTTGAAATTCCCCCCCAACACACACACGCAGCAGAGGACAAGAACACTGCTTCAGAAGGGACTTCTGAAGCAGGGATTGGGGTCCCTCCAACATACATGCAGCAAGTCCCTTCTTTCTGAAGCAGCGTTCTTAACCTCTGCTGCGTGTGTGTGTGTCTTTGCTAAAACTGCTTGTAAGTGAGGTTTAAGGTTGTCTGCCTGCTTTTAAACCTGGCAGAGGAGGTGATTATAACCTGCCTAACCTAACCAAAATTGCTTAATTTAAGTAATGTAATGTCCATCCAACATTAACCCTTGGAACTCCTTGCTGCTGGGTTATGCCGCCTACCATTGCCCTGGCTCTGCATACCGTTGCCCTGGCTCCGCCCACCATTGCCCGCCGGCCTTACTGCCCCTCCAACCTCAAGACCCACCAGCCACCCCTGGTAAATGATGCTATACCCAGAGAGTTAGCAACAGTTAAGTATGCATAATTTGACCAGGCTGTGGAGAGGGTGAAGGCAATGGGTCAGGGTGCGCTTCTCGCAAAATGTGACATAAAATCCGCATTCCGGCTGTTGCCAGTCCACCTCAGTAGCTTTCATCTTTTGGGTTTTCAATTCGAAGGCAAGTATTATTTTGATTGACCCATAACCATGGGCTGCTCCATATCTTGTTCAGCTTTTGAGCGGCTCAGTTCCCTGATAGATTGGGTATTCCGGCAAAGGGTGAACGTTGGTGATGTCACCAAATATTTAGACGATTTCTTGATAATGGGCCACCCAAGGACGAATGAATGTGCAACCGCTTTAAGGATTTTTCAAGCGATAGCCCAAGATTTAGGTGTCCCTCTGGCCCCTGAGAAAACCGAGGGGCCAGCTACTAGACTCACCTATTTGGGAATTGAACTCGATACGGAGAGAATGTTATCGAAGCTCCCACTGAACAAATTACTGGACATGAAAGAAAAGGTTAGGGAATGTTTAGGAGCATGCAAGACAATGACACGGGTGTTGCAATCACTCGTGGGCAGTCTTAATTTTGCATGTCAAGTGGTGACCCCCGGGAGGGCATTCCTCTCCCAGCTGTATGGGAAATTAAAAGGGGACCTGTCCCCTCACCACAGGATTAGGGTTACCACTGAGATGAAGCAGGACCTTAAGGTCTGGCTTGCCTTCCTTGAAGACTTCAATGGGGTGAGCTTCTGGAGGGAAAAGTGGTTGCTAAGAGCCGATCTACAGGTTCAGTCTGATGCGGCCGGCGGCCGGGGCTTTGGAGTTTACTTTTGTACTCACTGGTGCACAGCGCCATGGCCTCTCGAATGGCATTCAGAAGGGGTGACCAAGGATCTTACTTTTCTAGAGCTTGTCCCCATCTTAGTGGCAGTGTTAGTGTGGACAAAGCAGTTTTCCAACCGCACCATGTTATTTTGGTGCGATAATTTGGCTGTGGTTCATGTTATAAATTTGTTATCCTCACGGTCCCCCAGGGTGATGGCATTAGTCAGGGTCCTGGTAATGACATGCTTAAAGCACAACATCTTGTTCACTTCCCAGCACGTCCCTGGAATCGACAATGGCATAGCCGATGCCCTTTCTTGGTTCCAGATGGACCATTTTCGAGAACTAGTGCCATGGGCACGTACAGATCTGGACCCCTTGCTGCACGGAATTTGGAACATTGTGAGTTAGAGGTACAAGCCATCGTGCAGGGCTCCCTTGCCCTTAGAACCCAGACAGCTTAAGGTAGGGCTTTCCGTGAATTTAAGGCCTTCCGGTCGGATCGAGGGTGGGGTAATGGTTTCCCCATTAGCGAACCTGAAGTAATCCAATTTGCAGTTCACCTCAGTAGGTCCAGATTGGCAGTGGGAACAATTGCGGGAAAGGTAGCAGCACTGACGTTCATTAGTAAGTTTAAGGGTTTTCCCCCTCCAGACAAAGGATTTTTCTTAAGGCATATGTTTGAGTCATGGGCGCAAACCTACAACACACGAGCATGGGTTCGAGCACCAATGACAACTCTGATACTGGAAGGTTTAGTGGAAGTCCTAAAAGAAATATGTTATAACAGTTACGAGGCACAGATATTTACAACAATATATGTGGTGATGTATTTTGGTGGATTTCGGAGTAGTGAGGTGGTGAGTAAGTCGGGCAGGGATGACACTAACAGAGCGCTGGCGATACAGGACATGGAACTCTCATCGGACAAAGTGTGGATTTGGTTAAGATGTTCCAAGACTGATCAGAGGAGTAGGGGTACTATGGTGAATTTGTTCAGAGGGGGGCCGGAGGCAATCTGTCTGGTGGAGCAGATTAAACATTACATGAGCATGCGACCGGGCATACCCGGGGCACTGTTCATACATAGGAATGGGGCACCCGTCACAACTTCCCAGTGTATGGCATTGCTGCAAGTTTCACTAAAAAGTTGGGGTTTCTCCTGGGTGAATTCAGATTGCATTCCTTCAGAATAGGGGTGGCTACCATGGCAACAGCAGCGGGGCTGCCGGAGGAAGCCATTAAGGCAGTGGGAAGATGGAGGTCCGGGGCGTATAAGAAATATATACGACCATACCACTACTAAAAATATGTTTCTGTTTTCGCCAGGATGTACAGCTTGGGGCGCTGCACGATGAAATGTATGGATTGTCGGGCACAGTCTGGTGCGGAGGGCAGGCATAGCTGCTGCAAAAAAAACCAGGGGAAAACAATTGGGGCTGGCTGAATTGGCTTATATCAAATGGATGGGCAGGAGTGGTATGCGATGGAGTCAGCTACTCCCAATGTTGAAGGGAATGTCCGAAAACCCGAAGCTTCATATAATGGTTATCCATTTAGGGGGAAAAGACCTCCCTACACGTAAAGGGGTTAATTTAGTAGTCCAAATTAAGAGTTATGTATGCACCATTAAATGGTGGTTTGAAGGGGTCCACTTACTGTGGACAAATTGGATACCTAGGATTAAATGGGTTAAGGCCAAGAACCCGGGTAAAGTTGATAAAACCCGGAAGGACGTTAACAGAGAGATAGTTACGTTTATAGAATCATTGGGAGGATCCAGTTGGGGACATAAGGGGATAGTTCATTCAAGGCCCGACCTCTATCGACAGGATGGAGTGCACTTGTCTCCATTAGGTAACGAAATGTACCTTGTCGCTTTAGCAGGACATTTGGAGACAATATTGATTGGGTAGGTGGTGGGTGTCAGGGCGTTTCAGGATTGGAACGCCCCTGTGTGGCAGGGGTCCAGTATGCTTAGGTAGGTTAAATAGGAAGGAGATAGAATAACAAGAGTCATCTCCTTAAGAGATGGGGAGGTGATACCTTGTGTAATGCAGGGCACAGCATGCACAGGGATCATGCTCCCTGGGAGTGGTGACCTAACAGGGGAGTAGGGACAGGCGCTGTCTTCGCACCCTGAGGGCACTTTCTCCTTACTTAAGCCCACAGTGGGCATCGCCCCCTTTTGGCCAAAACCCTGTTGCTGTCGAAAGAGGGGAAGTTTTGAGTTAAAGGGATTATCACTGGTAGGCACATCCAGGACTATCCCAGAGTTAAAAAGTTATAATAGTTGATTAGCATACTGGACCCAGATTGCCTGTGTAATTACTCACCGACCTTACAATTGATGAATCTGAATAAAGAGTGCAGCCAGTTTTACACCCATCTAATGCCTCTGTGTCTCATTTGGAGTGTGGCGACAATAAGCATTTGTATAGCGCCAGCTGTGTACCTGGCACTTTGTAAAACAATGAGATAGATATGATCCCTGCCTATGGTTTACAATCTAATAGACTTGGAGGGGGAAGACAAGGAGAGGGGACATAGGGAGAGACAAGGGATAAAAAAAATTCAAGTGGATGGATGTGAAGTCTCAGGTGCACGTGCTTGGCTTGGTTGCAGTTAGGCAGGAGTCAATGGGGAGGGCAGACAGTAAGTATTGAGAGGGAAGTTCTAGCAGGCGTCGGGAAAGGTGGCAAGGAAGAGGTGGGTTTTGAGGAGGAATTTGAAGGTGTGGAGGGAGGGGGCGAGGTGGATGTGGGCAGGGAGGGAGTTCCAGGCATGGGGGGTAGCAAGGGAGAAGGGACGAAGGTGGTTAGGTGAGCAGGGGAGACGAGGGAGACCAAGGGAGGGGACAGAGGAGAAGCGGAGAGAGCATGCAGGAGTGTGTAAGGAGATAAATGTAAAAAAATAAATAAAAAACCAGTAAGGAAACCAGACATTCACACCCCACACAGCACCCTCTTGGCATGGCATAGTTCTGTGGCACTGGTAACTTGAACAGACCAGGCAAGGGGAAGTGGAGTCAGGCAGAGAGATCCCTCTGGCCTCATGGTGCCAAGTGCCAACCAAGTAGCAGGCAGAACTAGAAGCAATGTGGCACTCAATTGTTTGTGGGTTTTTTTAAAAACAAACTGCATGGCATGGTAAAGGTAAAGGTAACCCCCGTCCCCCAGCATTGGCCCTATGGACAGGACAGACCAAACCATACCAAACTTAACATTAGTTTCTACTCATGTGAGTCACACGGCTGGATTTTCAGCCCTGTCATCTATAATGGGACGAAGATGAATTTTCCCTCCCGAATGAGGAAGGCTGCTTGCCCATGTTACACAAACTAACGTTAGATAGGAAATAATATTTGTTTGTGTCATGTGGGCAAGTAGTCAGAGTTGCTCAAATACCCCTTATAAATTGTTGCAGTCTCACAAGCCTAGAATCCCACTGAAACTATAACTTATGTGGATAAAATCCATAACTGGTGAGTTATGAAATACGAATGACACATCACTTTGATAGAAAATGTGAAGCTAGACTAGGGTGACTACACCAGTGGTTTCTTGTAAAAAAAATTGGATGTAAATACATTATACATTATCCTTGGGTTACCATTATTCAGGGATAAAATTTACATTTATACAGCACCTATCATCATAAAGGCCGTTTTTGCATGGACACCCCCTCCCTCAGCTGGGTGTGTGGGCGAGTATGCAATGGGTGGGGGTATGGGTGTACGCCTGTGGAAACACCACGGGCGGTGGGCGGTGCATGCTCCCGACGTACACCCATCTCCACCCATCGCCCACCCACGGAGCCATCCGACAAAACAGAGGAGGCTCCATGGGTGGAGGCAGATGGAGATGGGTGTGCACCCGTGGGAGTGCACACACCTCCACCCACCACTGGCGCACACCCATCCCCCCACCCAGCAGTGCTGTGTAAAAATGGTCAAAGACTGACTGTTCTGTTTCTGTGCACACTGCATAGATATCAGTGCATGCAGTTCAACTAAATGGCTTGGGTCCTGCTTATCTGCGAGACTGCCTCAGGACCCAGTCATTTTGCGGCCCTTGCAGTCGACCGGGGGCACCCAACTCAAAGTCCCCCGGGTATCCCGGGTGGCGACGACATAGAGGGCATTCTCGGTGGCAACACCTTGGCTGTGGGACTCTCTCCCAATGGAGGCTCATCTATCCCCAGACCTTCCCTCTTTCCGAAGATATTGTAAGACCTGGTTGTTCCGCCGGGCCTTCAGGGAGTGGGTGGGAAGGGAGAGGGGATTGGGGGGAAGGTTTTTCTGCCTTTTATGGTATTTTAATATTTTAAATAGTTGTAGTATTTTAAATGGATTTTATAGTTTATTGTGAATATGTGTTGTGTTATTCGCCATCCCGAGCTGCCAATGTGCAGGATATAAATATTTGTAATAAGTAAAAATAAATAAATAAATAAAACTATACTATTTTTTTATTTATTTAAGGCACGGGCTTTCGCCATGGCCAACAAACAAAATAAAATAAACTGAACAAAACAAACAATCAGACAAACATACAGTCCACAGATAACAGAAAATACAATATTCCAACCATATAACAATGGGCCAATGGCCAAGGGGAAACAGGGTCATGAATATGGCCGTGTAACATATTTACAATATCCAAATATATCAATCTGCCATGCCAACCATTTTTACATGCTCTTCCGACCACATATTCTACCCATAGAATAATTATCTCCAACCTTGATTTGACCTTGTCCTCACCTTAACCAATGGGGTACATCTCTGGCTTACAGGGCAATAAAGTCTCCACGTCACTAAAATCTTAGCGCATCTTGGACTTGATGTTCCTTCCTGAAATTACATTACCACCCTTACCAAAACAGCCAAGGTTGTTGTTAAATCAGCTATTTCTTGGTGACTACCTTGCTTTGACAGGGTTTTTTAATAACTAGACATCTCCCCTGTAAAGCCCCCCTAATCAGATTTCTCTTCTGTGAGGCTAATAAAGCATAGGACGCTATAACCACCACATCCTCTTTATTTTGACGAGTGAGTAGCTGCTTGTACCCCTGGTCTGGCCCCAAACATAATAAGCCAGGCATAATTGGCTGGAGCCAAACCTCCCTAAGAACATTGTAAAAGGGACAAAGCAACAAAAAATGGGCAATATCTTCCACCACCCCCATAGGACAGTTACATACTCGTAACTCATATTTTATTCTGTTATAACGTCCTTCCACCACCGCAGTTTTCGTCATCTGGAACCGAAGTAGTGTAAAGCTTCTCCGGAGCCTACGGTTCTGTAGATAATCTAAGTATGGTTCAAACCCCCAAGTCGTTTTGATCGTCTTAAACCATGGGGCAACCTTCCAATTTCCAACTGCTGCCAAATCCTCCTGTTTCTCAACATCCTCCAACCTAGCTCGAATCTCTCTCTTTATCCCTTCCAGAGGTTTTCCAGCAAAATACATAAAGGAGAAGCCCTGATTACATAGGAGTTGGCCCAAATATTTGAGCCAGGGGTAATCTCCGTTACCCTCATACTCCAATTCTTCCTGTAGACATAACCCAGGGAGGGAATTTTCTCTCAGAGTGGTCAGTCTCAGCCAGTATCTGATCACGGCCATTTTGGCCTGCATCCCCATAGAGGCCGTACCAATTTCCGCTCTCAACACCGGACCGGGAACATCATTCCCGACCTGCAGAACTTTGCGAAGGAAAGAGTTCTGCACTCTTTCCAGTGGTTGGATCACAGGCTGGGGGATAATTTCTAACCCAAACATTGCTGCAGGTACAACCTTAGCTCGGTATGATTTCAAAAATGTTGAGACCGGCATTCCCTGAGAGACCCCCTGCAAATTGAGCCGCTCTTTTAGCCCGACCCTGGATATGCCTAACCCATGTCCCCCTACTAGAAAGGGTCACCCCCAAGTAGACATAGGATTTAACCACTTCAAGTGGCTTCTTAGCAATCTCCCACTTCTCTGTTGTCCTACGACTTCCAAAGAGCATGATCTTTGACTTTTGCGGATTTGGTATCAATCCATTTTCAGTACAGTAGTTATCCAAAGCTCCAATCGCACTCCTCAACCCCCTAGCTGTCTGGGATAATAAAACTATATCGTCAGCAAAGTGAACAATATTCAGTTTATGAATACCAAGTCTGGGGGGATAATTTTCTTCCAAGTCTAGCCACTTAACAAGATCGGCCATATAGATGTTGAAAAGTAGGGGAGCCAGCACACAACCTTGCCTGACTCCCCTACAGATGGCAATATCCTTAAGTGATTTTATTACTCGGCCCTATTTTGACTCTAGCTACATTATTTCTATGCAGCTGCATCATAAGTACTAATAAATTCTTATCGATCCCCAATTCCTGGAGCTTTACCCAAAGCCTAGCCCAAGGAACAGAATCAAAGGCGTTACTGAGATCTATAAATGCCAGGAATAACTTGCCTTTCCTAACCTTCCAATACTTAAAGATGATATGTTGCAATATAAAACAGGCAGCCATGGTCGATCTTCCTTTCCCGAAGCCAAACTGCTCCTGTGGAATTATTGAGTTCTCTTCAACCCATTTTTCAAGGTAGCTGAGTAGGCACTTTGCAAATACCTTGCCCACTATCGACAATAAACTAATCGGCCTATAAGATGCTGGGTCCGCTCCGTCTCCCTTTTTGAAGATCGGAACGATCCAGCTCTGAAGCCAAGATGGAGGGATCACCCAATATAGGCTGATATTTTGAAACAGTTTACTAAGAACAGCTGCCCACCACTGCGGAGCCGCCTGTAGTATCTCTGCTGTAATAAAATCTGGACCCGGGGCCTTATTCCTTGTCAGTGTCAAAATTATCTGTAGAATTTGGGCCTCTGGAAAGCTTATCTGATAGTATTGTGGTACTGAAGCAATCCGAGCTGTTCCCATAAGGCCATGGTCCATTTTCTCTAATCCTTGTGGCCTCTCATACAACTGGCCAAAAAAGGATTCCCAGAGGGCCATAGAGACTTTAGGGCTCCTCTTGTCTTTCCTGGGGTTTAGCAACTTGTTCATATTAACCCAAAACTTATGGGAATCCCCCCTCTTATGAGCAACCATCAATCTGGCCCAAATTTCCTTAAGGAAACCTTCCCGTTTTTCCTTAATCAGACAGGAATACGCTTTCCTGTCTTTCTGAAATTCTTCCAAATAAGTGGTACTAGACTTCCTAGTCCATCTTTTCCTTGAGGCTACAAGGGCAGTTTTTGCTCTCCTACACTCCTGATCAAACCAGGGATGGTTCCCATGGGAAAATATCTTGGGCTTGGGGTCAACAAAAATCTCTTGAATAGTATCAACGATTTCCTCATAATACTGAGGGATTTTCCCAGTTTCCTCTGCTAACAGTATTTGTGAACTCAGCACCTTGAGTTTTCCTGCCAAACAGAGTGTTTGAAATTGCACCATCAGGGTTACTGGAGACAATTTCTTGACCCTACCCACTATTCTATCATGAGAGTCCAATGTCTCCACCCCTTGCTGTTTGTACTGAATCAAAATATCCACGCTTAAGACCAAATGATTACTTTCTGGCCTGGGAATAAGTTGGAAGTTACCAAATTTATCGATAGCATCCCAATTGGTAAGGATTACATCTATTGTGCTCCTTCCTTGGGGTCCTATAAAGGTACTACCCTTCTCAGGGTCACCTAGTAGCTCTTCTCCCACAAAGACAAAGTTAACATTATTAATAAAGATCTCCAGCTTAAATACAGTACCCTCCCCCTGTACAGAAGCAGAGCAATGTTCCCTATGCTCTAGTCTCAGTTGGACATTCATATCTCCCACCAACATCACTGTTGCTTTGGGGTATTCCCCTTGAGCCTCGAGGACCACTTCCTCAAGTATTCCCCATATATCTTCTTGGTAATACGGTGAGGACAGGGGCGGGATATAAACATTGAACAAGACAATCCAATCCTCCTGCCCTTGTCCACATTTAAGCAAAACCTGCTGGTATTCTGGCCTTCTGGAGGGTAATGTCACAAGAGAATCCCAAAGATCATCTTTTATAAGGATAGCCAACCCCCCAGAAGGACGCCCTTTGTGACCCTTTTTTTGCCCATTATGAGTCATCAATCTGTAACCCTCTAGGTGCCATGAAAATTCATCCAAAAGCCAAGTCTCCTGAAAACATATTAAATCAAAGGCCAGCAAAAATTCCTCCCAGTCTAAATCAGACACCTTAGACTTCAGACCTGCAATGTTCCAGGAGACAAATTTTATCAGGCTATGCACGGGGTCACAGGCCCCCTCCTTCCTAATTCGATTTCCACCCTGAACCTTCGGGTTCCATCGTCTGGTCATGAACTACTTAGATCTGTGGAAATTGGCAAAATCTCAGCCTCAGCAACTACAACATTGCTGAGTCCTCTCTCCCCCACATACGATATACCCAGTTCCACATTATCCAAGGCTAACGGACCTCTCGCTGGTGTTCCTATTTCAGAGGGATCCAAAAAACGGACTTCGGTCAAATAGTCCGAATTAGGTTGCATCCTGCTCACAGCCTCATCAGAACCCAAGGATGGGGCTTTATAATCTAGGGCAATCCCTTGTATACTAGTCCTAATATATTCTACCTTGGCCAGTAGCTTATCCTGGTCCGTAAAAATATACAACAGTGCAGTCTGATAGTAGTGATCAAAGCCCCAGGAGCAGCAATAGAAATACAGTAGTAGATGAACTATGTGGGAGGAGTGTGAAGACAGAACTAGTATATTGGGGTAATTTGTAACAAGTAATTATTTTGTGGGGTTAAGAGAAGGTTCATAACTGAACCTTTTCAAGGCAATTGAGCCACCATATATTGCAAGTACCATTCCTATTTGACTTGGTCACCATTTAAACCTACTTTTCATTTTTGGCTTCCTGGAAGCAGTCCAGGAACGTTGCACATGAAGCCAGGTAGAACGCTGCTGCTGGATTTAATTAGCGGGTCACTGTTTTAAAGCACTGCTAAAAAGCTGCTGCTTAGAATTCTGTCTTCTGCAATAGGGGTGTGCACCAGAGCCCCATGTCATTTTTTGTTATCATTTTCATTATTAAAATGCGTCATTTTTGTTTTTGTTAATAATGAAATGACATTTTTTGTTATCAGTATCGGTACCGATTTCAAATAAAGATTTTGGTTTTGGTATCATCATTGGTATTGGTATACACACAGTATCTAGTTTTATACGTGTGTGTTTGTGTATAATATATACAGAATCTAAGCTAAATCTAACCTATGTATAATACAAAATATTCCTATCCTATAATCCTAATATATATAATATATATAATATATATATAATATAAAACAGCCTCGTGTCTAAATATCTAATCTGTATATATATACAACTAATATCTATATCTATATAATATATGGACAGACAGGAGAAGGGAAATGGAAAACCCAGAGGAATATCCACTATCTCTAATCTATCTCCTAATCTATCTATATCTATCATCTAATATATATATATATATATATATATATATAAACTATGCTACCTATATCTATCTCTATATATGTGTGTACAGGGGGAGACAGGCAGGGGAAGGAAAAAGTTAAAATGTAAGAGTAAGGAATAAGGCTTGGAGAGGTAAGATGGCAGGGATATATATGGGAGGAGTTTTAGTGCAAGCACCAGCAGATTCTGCAATTGCACCCTGACAGAGCAATAGCTTACACAGAACCAGAGTCAAGCAGCCCAGTTCTGCAGTATAAAGGATTGCAGTGCCCTCCCCCAGAGCTCCCCTGATTGGTTCTGGGAGACAGGAGGCATTGAGCAATCACAGGGTGCCATTCAACTGCCTGGGACCTGTTTGCGCTGCTCATTGGCCAGCGATTACATCCATCAGGTCCTTCCACTCCCATCACAGGCCCAATTCTAGAGTTCAACACTGTTTCTGGCTCCGAGATGTCTGCTCCCTCCTCCCCTCCCCACATTTCCCTCCAAAAAACACCTGCCAGGCTGATAGGCAATAACAAAATCAATAACGACTTTCATTATCATTACTGATTTCGTTATTATTTTTTGTCGTTTTCATTATTGCAATAAGGATAACGAAAATGACAAATTTAGTTTTCGTTATTGATATAACAAAAATGACATGCACACCACTATTCTGCAATGCTATAATTGTGATCTCATCCCTTCGAAAGCAGCCAGCCTTTGAGTGATGTGCCCTTTGAACAATTATACCTCTCCTTTCAGTAGATTTCTCTGTATTACTTTAGAGATACTATTTTTAATCTCCCTCTTCTCTCTCTCTGTCTCTCCATTGCACCCAGTATTTTGAATGCCCTTTAATGTCCTTGTACTCAAACACAATAAAAATCCTGTCACCCAAAAATGATGACTGTTTACTGTTGGTACAAGTGTGAAATTATGGGATCAGCAGAGCAAGATCAAGAAGGATTCTTTGTATCACATTTTAACAAAAATATCCAGTCTTATTTTCATACAACACTTACCACAGCAGGAAGGGGCAAAGGAAGAGAGAGGAAATGAATATTAGACAGCTTCTGCTGTCATGTCCAGATGTCAAGAAGGTGAACATTTTCCTTCTCACTCTGTCAACAGCTTGTGGCTCATTCTCAGCTTGTGATTTCTGAACGTGGAAAGAGGATTTTAAATGGAGATCTTCCAAAATCCTGAAGTTAAGCACATTTCAAGCTGGACTTGGGATGAAGAAAAAAGCAAGGCTATAGTTCAGACCCCTTGAATTAATACAATGTATCACCAAAGGGCAGCAGCCTGTAGAGGGGACAAAACAACAGTTTGGAGATGAAATATCCTTGTTATTTAGAAATCAAAGAAACAAATACCCCTCCCCTCCTAATGCCGATCTTTGATGCTTTGACCTCCATTTGCTTTGGAAAATACATGTTCTCATAAGAGGCACTTAGAATCTTAAATTAAGCTTAAGTGGTGTATCTTAGCACAGTGTCACTGAAGGAAGTCAGAGAACACCACCACAAGTCTTCACAGGGGTAGGACAAAAAGCTTCACTACTTGCTGAAGACGACATGGGGGGGGGGGGACAAATTAGAGATTAGCCTGCTAGAGTCTGGGGTCACTCTGTGGAGCCCACACACAGCCACCATCTGCAGGTTCCATGCAACAAATGGGATAGACCAGCAAGTTCCACACTCCATCATCCAACCCCACCCCTTCCTGACACAAAACTGCCCCCACTGTGGTTTACATCAGTTTTCTTATTTATGTTTGCTTTTTGGAGCCCCCTTTTGGAGCGCTCCAAAAAACAAAAGTAAACAGGCACAACAACTGTGAAAGTGAGACCGGAGAGAGCTCTCGCTCCCTGAATCATTCTAGGCACTCCACCCAGGACTCTATGGTCCTGGAGGAGGTGTAGGCACAAGGAGGCTGTGCACACTCTAACAGACGGGAGGTGGCCACGTGGGCATGCTTTCACCCACCTTAGACAGCATGCTCCCGCACAGTGGGCTATACATTCTCCAGGACAACACAGAGGTTGCATGAATGGGGGCTGTGGGGTGGGCTGTAGGGCCACCAGCCCTAATAGATGGATTGGTGGCCACCCATATGACGTGGGCTATTGTGGGCTGCTGTTTTGGCTGCTAACATCCAAAGAAGTCTCAGGGTCTTCCCTTCTGTACAATTTCTTCAACAATGTGGAAACCCACACCAAATATCTTACATAATCTTGCTCCTCTTCATCCAGATCTTTCCTGGTCTTTCAGACGTTTCCTACTGGGGCACTGAGGCAAGCCTCTTTGTGGGGTCCCAAAATTACTTACAGCTTACAGTCCATTTTCACCTATCCTAGACTCTCTCTCTGATGTGAGCCTCTCCCTGATTCTTGGCCTCTCTGTAGTGAGGCAAGCCTCCAGGATTCCTGGCTTGCGGCCTCCTTTCCCAGATAGCTCCCTCCTTCTGGAGCTTTCTTCACTGACATTCCCTTCTCATTCCCAGTAGCCTCTTGCCTGAACACCTGCTCAGCTGCAGTCAACTCTCATCAGTGCAGATGTGGCTAGGGTACTGCCTCACAATGGCCTACTTCTGCAAGCATTTATAACAGCATCCTACCACAGAGATTTTGAAAATAGTCTGTATCAGTGGCATAGCTGCTACTATGGCACAAAGGGGTTCAGCTGCAGTCAGGCCCTGCACCCTAGGGGACCCTTTGAAGTGCCTGAGTGCTGCTAGGAAAATATCAGTGAGAAATCAAGCCCAATTCAACCAGGTAAAACTGCCTGCCAGCTTTGCGTTGATAATCAAAAACTCTCTAAGCTCCTTGCTAAAGGATAGGGATGTGCGATCAGAACGCGGTTCGGATGTTCAGCCATTCGGTTCAAAAACTGAGTTTGGGTTCAGTTGTTCGGTTCGGCAGAGTTCAGTTCAGCCGAACATTGCCAAACATTTGTAATAGCGCTATTGGTACCAATATCGATACCGAATTCGAAGATTTTTTTCGGTATCGGTATCATTTGGCCCTGAGACCACACCTGGTCTCCACCCCTGGTGCCAGGAAGTCTGCTCCTCAGCTGCCTCCCCCTTCCAGTCACATTTTTCCCACCCGAATGGGCCTTCCAGTCAGGTTTTTCCTGCCCCAAACTCATCCAAACTCACCCGAACATGACCGAACTGTTCGGTCGTTTTTGAGTTCAGTTTGGATATTCGGTTCAGTCATCCAAACAGACTGAGTTTGTTCCGAACTCCGAACCGCATTCGCACATCCCTACTAAAGGAGATCCAACACGAATGACAAAGGAAACACATATTTGCAATGTAAACAACTGGTTCCTTCGCAGGAACTTCCTCATTAGATAGGAATACCAGGAGGCTAAGCTCCTCTGTGTAATCTAGGAAGGAAATTTCTCATGTTGCTCTTTTTATTTCACTCAGATTCCATATTATCTTCCTTATCAGAGCAATGGCTGCTTTGTGGAGCAGGAGATGCATTCATTAAACCACTGGTGTCTCCTGCCCAGTTAGGAATCTTTCTTGCCTGGTTGTTTGTTTTTATTTGTCCCCCTGCTCCTTAGCTCAGTCATTCCATTTAAGAAAGAGTTTCTCATACTGGATGGACTTTGGAGCAGGCATTTAAAGTAATGACTTGAACAGAACTAGAGTTTTCACAGAGAGAGACTGGCTAAGCCCATTTGCAAAACCCAGGAATCCTCAGTAGCAGCTCAGGTCCCTTTACAAAGCTGTTTGCAGGGTCCCCATTCTCCCCTGTAATCCACTCCTGAAGGAACTGGGCACTTTCAGTCATAAGTATAGAGAGGATAGAGATTGATAGTTTTCTTAGACACCAAGTAGAACAAGGAGCAAAGGGTGAAGTTGCAGGAAGGAATATAAAAATATTAGGAACAGTTTCAAAGCATAGGAATAGTAGGCAGTAGAACAAGTTATTAATAAAGTTCATGGGCCCATAATGGAAGTTATAATAACAGTTTTGATAAACATCTGCCAGAAACAGTTTAATATAGTTATCCTCACCTCTCTACAAGAGGATGGACCAGATCATCCTTTTCAGGTACAGAAGTCATTTGTAAACCTTTTGGTCTGTCATAACTCTATAAACATGCAGTCAGACTGAAGAGACTCTGAGCGCATTCCCACATACATAAACACACTGGTGTTTGTGAATGCAGGCAATTTAAAAATGCGCCTACATTCATTCACACCAGCCTGTCACTAGCGCATTCAAGCTACTTTAGAGAATGTGCTAGTGACATTCTGACTACTAACCTGATTTATGTAGGGAAGCCCAGATCGATCCCCACCACCGACATGCTGCCACCGTGGGAACGGTCTCATAGTGCAGTGCAGGGCAAGGAGCATCCCGGGAATCCTGTCTGGCGCCTGCGCCTCCCTAGAGCGGACACAGCTGGCTCAGCCAGTTTAAATGAGCAGCGGCTAATGCAGCTTCGACTCCTGCTGCCTCCTCGTGGGGGGGGAGGGGGAGAGGAGAATAGCTGCAAACATCAGCTAATGTATACAGAGGAGTCAAGCTGAAAACTAGAAGGAGGCAGTGGCGGTGGCTCCTTGTGGCGATGGAGGCAGCGGCGGCGTCTCCATAAGCGGCGGTGGGGGAACCCGGAAGTGAAGACAGGACTTCCAGACATGCGCAAGCCAGTGTTCTCACAGTAGGGATGGGCGAACAGATCGCGGTTCGGGTTCGGCCATTTGGTTCGGCTGCGTTTGATTCGTCCGTTTGGTTCATCCGTTCGGTTCGGCTGCGTTCGGATTGTCCGTTCAGTTCGGCAGTTCGGTTAGTTTTCCGGGTTCGGGTTTGGCCATTCGGTTTGGCTGTTCTGTTCGGCCATTCGGCCGTACCGTTCAGCCGTTCGGGAAATGTTATGGGTGGTTTTTTTGTTTTTTATATGTTTTTTTGTTTTTTTATTGGGTGTTATATGGTTTTCTTTTGTTTTTTATTTGAGTTTTTTTGTTTTTATATGGGGTTTTTTAATTTATTTTTTTATCTAATATTATATATCTATCTATCTACACTAAATCTAACTGCTATTAACTATTCTAAATGCTATGAACTAAATGGATTATCTAATAAGTACACAGGCCTACTCCTACAAACACTAAAAC
>QEPC01011255.1:1308485-1331935 GCA_003113815.1 Sphenodon punctatus | reverse complement strand
GGGGAGGCAAATAGTTTCATTTCTTGCAAGCCTCTCCACCCCTGGTGCCTGGAAGTCTGCTCCTCAGTGACTAGTACTACCCCTCCCTGTCACCTTACAGTGAACCTTTTTTTGCCACCTGAACTCACCCGAACGCGATCCGAACTGACTGAACTGTTCGGCCATTTTGCCGTTCAGTGTTCAGTTCTGTTCGGTATGTTCAGGTTCAGGTTCAGGTTCAGGTTCGTGTTCACGTTCGGTCATCCGAACAGGCCGAGTTCCGAACCGCGTTCGCCCATCCCTATCTCACAGCAGGAGCCATGTGGGTCTCTGGACATGAGCTTCTACAAAGGTAAGTTTTCGCTGCCCTCTCATGCATTTGTTTAACAAATGCCTGCTAGACTCCCCTTTGTTGTGTGGGTGTGCTGCTTTGTTTGTATGTGTGCACTTCTTGTTTTGAAGTGCACGCTCCTTCCGTACTGCTGCCACTTTTTGTGAGCACTGCAGCTCCCTCCACCCCCTCCCTTCATGTTTCCCTTCCCTGGGCGGGACCCTCCACCGCGGTTCTTTGGCTTCATTTGCCCTCCGGCACCCATGTTTGCATCCGCGAAACCCCGGTGCCTTGTGGGGTTCCCACCGTGGTTCTCACCACCACGTCACATCTGTTGGGTTCCCCCGGCCCATGTTCTCTCCAGTTGGCCCCCGGTGGTGGTGTCGCCCCTGTCACATCTGTTGGGGCCACGCGTCTCACCCTGGCCCACGGTGAAGCCATTCACACCGGGGTGGGATTCACTGTGGTGGATTTCACCGCGTCACGTCTGAAATCACCCCATCTCAACAAACTTTATAAACTGACTAGATGTGTATGTTTATCAAAGTATCGGTTCCAGCTGGGGTAGCCCACATATCAATGGGTGGTTTCAGACAGACAGGCTGCCCCGGTTCTGCCTGTTTCTGCCCACTTCACACCCGAGTGGCCTGTACATCTAAAGGTGTCTCACCAGATGTGTAGATGGAGCCGGATGTGACACTCTGGAACATCCCAGAGCACCATCAGCAGAGATCCATCCAAACTCAGGGTACTGCTCTGAAGCGGAGCAGTTGTCCATCTGATGCACAGACCCACCCTGCTGCTCTGCTTCCAGTCAGCCATTGCCCTGGCACAACACCATAGAGTTGCAAGTGCCAGCCTAGAGCATCGGGCAACCACCTGCAATTCTATGGTGCGGGGGGGGCACTGCACAGGTAGACCACAGGTCGGGGAACCTGCTGGGTCCATCTGAACCTGACCTAAGCAGAATTGGACATGGGCAGACATAGGGGTGCACCCTGGAACAGCTCCAGGGCAAGCTGCCTCTGTGTCTGTCTGAAAACACCCATTGTCACTACATAGGAGCCTTCTTTGCTGCCCTCATCACATCAATGAAGTCTCATTCAGTGGAGCTTTTCTGGGTGGTGAGGGGGATGGTCAGTCCAGCTTCCCTCCACCTGGAACTGGAACCTTCCAGTGCCCGCTGTGACATGTTTTTAGATTACTTTGCCGACAAAAATTGCTCAGATTCACCACAACTTTCATGCTGTGCTTATTACAGTAGGAGAACCAGAGGTTATGCAGTCCCCGCCTTGTCCGAATTCATGGGATCGGTTTCAGTGGGTCTCCCCCGCTGATGTGGGGGATGTTCTGGGGGCTGTTAGAGCCACTTCTTGTGAACTAGACCCGTGCCCATCCTGGCTGGTTAAGGCCAGCTAGGAGACATTGGGGACATTGCTGGTGGGGGTGGTCAATGCCTTCCCTTGGGAGGGGAGGGCTGAGCTGCCTTAAAGAGGCGGTGGTTTGACCGCTGCTCAAAAAACCATCTCTGGACGTTGACTCCCTTGCCAGTTATCAGCCTGTCTCTAACCTTCCCTTTTTAGGGAAGTGGCTCAGCAGCTGTAAGAGCATCTAGACTGACTCAATTTTCTAGATCCCTCACAGTCCAGATTTCATCCAGGCTATGGCACTGAGACTGCGCTTGTGACTTTGGTCGACAACCTCCATCATGAATTGATTCAGGGCAGCTCAACCCTGCTGATTCTATTAGATCTGTCAGCTGCTTTTGGTACTGTTGACCTGAGATGTGACTCACCTGCAGGACTGAGCCAGGGTGGGCAGGACTTTTCATGAATGGTTCCGCTCATTCCTCACCAGAAGAAAGTAGCAAGTGGTGCTCAGGGATAATTTTTTACCTCCTTGGGACCTCTCGTGTGGAGTCCCGCAGCGTTCCATTCTGTCCCCTCTCCTGTTCAACATGTATATGCAGCCACTGGGTGAGGTCGTATGGAGTTCTGTCCTCAATATGCTGATGACACCCAGCTCTATCTCTCTTTTTCTTCATCCAATCTGGACCTTGCAGTCTCAGTGCTTACATTATGTCTGGCGGCTTTGGGGGACTGGATGAGGTTGAGCCAGCTGAAGCTGAATCCCAACAAGACAGAAGTGATGGTAGTGGGGAAGGCGATGGGTGTGATGTCCCCTGTCATTGACGGGGTTTGCCCCCCATTTGTTCCCCAGGTTCAGAGTCTGGGGGTGCTCCTCAAGGCACAGCTCTGTCTAGATGCCCAGGCTGGAGCTGTGACGAGGAGCACATTCCACCAATTAGATCTGGTGCGACGGTTTTGGCCGTATATCTCAGACTCCGACTAAGCCTCTATCATCCATGCTTTCATCACCACAAGACTGGACTATTGTAACGCGCTCTATGTGGGGCTGCCCATGGTGACATTTTGGAGGCTGCAGCTGGTGCAGAATGCGGTGGCCCATTTCCTTATCAGGAAAGCCCCTGGGAGCACATTACACCAGTGCTCCATTCTCTGCACTGGCTGCCTATAGTCTTCCAGGCCCGATTCAGGGTGCTGGTTCTTTCCTATAAAGCCATATATGGCTTGGGCCCCATGTATCTGTGGGATTGCCTCACTCCCCATGCTCTGTATCAGCCCCTATGGTCATCCAGGAATACCCTACTCGAAGTTCCGAGGGTTTCCTGGGGAGCAACTATGGAGAGGGCATTCTCGGTGGCTGTGCCAAGGCTGTGGAACTCCCTTTCGGCAGAAGCCCGGATGGGGACCTTTCCTCTTTCCGACGTCATTGCAAGACCTGGCTGTTCCTCCAGGGCTTTGGTGAGGAAGACCAATGAGGGTGGGGTTTTATTTATTGTTTAATTTTTAAGTCTTTAGCATCCCCCTTTTCCCCTGGGGGATGTTTTCCCCCTCTTTCCCACCTTTTATACTGTTTTATATTGGGTTATGTCTATATTGATTTTATATTTCTGTATTTTATATATTGTAAGCCACCCCGAGCTGCCTTGGCAGGAGGGGCGGGATATTATATGTTTTAAATAAATAAATTAAATAAATCTCTCTCTCCTATCAGACAAAGAGCACTTAGTGGGATTGGGGCATTGGCCCCATCATGATAGATCCCATAGAAGTGGAACATGGCAGCTACACAGTGGATAAACAAATGGATACACAAATGGAAACCTGAACACAATTTTGGGAAGCTGTCTTATTTTTATGAAAAGTGCCATGGACTCCTGCATGGCCACATTTATCATGATTTAGATTGCTTAAGCTTAGAACCTTGAAGACTTCACAGGTTGACCTAGCAATTTAGGATCCAAGATTAAAATCTATGATTCCACACCCTCACCCATCAGAACTCATTCGTAGTCCACAGCGGGGGAAATGGTCCCTGCTCATTGTATATCTTTGGGCATATTTATTTATTTATTTATTTTATTATATTTGTACCCCGCCCCTCCTGAACACAGCTCGGGGTGGCTTTCAGTCATAAAAACACAACAATATAAAACATTTTAAAAACATATAAAATACCATCAATTATTAAATATTGAGAACAGGGCCAGGGATGCATAAAACAAACATAGGATGGGGGAGATAAAACCCCTACACCCTCCCACCCTCCCCAAAGGCCTGGGCGAACAGGGTGAACATATGCAGTGCCATGTAGTAACTATGACTGTGCATGTCATTTTCGTTATTACAATAATGATAATGAAAATTGTCATTTTCATTGTTGTTGCAATAACAAAAATGACAAATAATAACAAAAACAGGAAAAAAACATTTTGTTTTTTAATTAACGGGAAAACTCTGAAAAACGTATTTATGGCTATAACATTGTTTCTTATTCAATTCTGATGAAACATGGGGAAGTTGTGCCCCCAATGGAGGGAAATATGTGTATACATGTTAAAATTATTAGATAAAGGGATCTGATTTAAGAAGCAATTGAATGTTGTGATTTTAAGAAAAGCTCCATACACATTCATAGCTACAACTTCTTTATCTTCCATCTAATGTGCATGAGACCTGTAAATATTATGTCTCTCCAGAAGCTTAATGCTCCTGCTAATTCTCAGAAAGATTGAATAAAGGGTCTTGATGGTATAAGACATTAACTTGAAAATACATTTTCATCTGTAGCATGTTTATATTCCATCCTGTATACAGGATATTTGGCAGGAATGTATCATATACCTTACCTATCATCTATAGGACAATTTGATAAAGGGACCCAATTTTTTAAGCAATTGAAGTTGTCCCCTTGAAGACCATTATTCAGATAAATAGCAGCACATGCCGTGCCAGTCAGAGGCAGGCACCTGGCAGGGCAGGGGGAGGGAGGATGTAGGAGGGAGGATTTGGAGCAACCAAAAAGACTGACATACACATTCACTGGCCAATTACTGCATGCTTCCAGCTTTACAGGACCAATAGGTAGTGACTTTGAGGCGGGCATAGAGGACGATCCTCAGGCAGGCATAGAAGGGACATAACTGGGACTTTGGGGATAGCATCCTAGCAATCAGGAGACATAGTTTACACATCCAGGCTTGCCAATTATCATCACAATCACATCCTGCAGCACTGTGACAGAGGACATAAGATAATCTCTATTGGCTCTTTCCTAAACAGATGCTTCTGAGTTCCCAGTAACAAGTGAGGGAAAGATTTTGGGATGATCAAAGCACAGAATGAGGATATTTGGTTGACATTTCTGCTGGCCAATTGGCATCACAAACCGATCTTATACCACAGTGACACATTAGAGAATCCCTGGCATTGGCTCCTTCTCTGCATATGCTGTGCAGGCATATAAAATTGGTACCCTTTATCACATCTTTCTGATATTTGTCATAGATAATCATGAAAGTGTGATATAGAGCCATAACAAATTTCATCTTCACTGGGTGGACTACAAAGATGTTACAGTCAGACATACATTTATAAGTTAATTGCTTATACCACCAGAACCCTTTATCCAATTCTTCTGAAACTTGGCAGAGATAGTAAATATAGGACGTTGTGTAAACTTTCCAAGTTTCATCTACATTCAATGTGCAGCAAAGACATTACAGCTAAGAATGTATATGACAATTTTTGCAAAATAATATAATTCAACTGCTTATAAAATTGGATTCCTTTATCCAATATTTTTGTAATTTGGTAAACCTAATGCCATACACTTGAGGTTTGGTTCCTCCAAGGTTCAGACAAATATAGTGAAAAACCAAAAAGTGACATCCAAAAATGTGTTTTCCATTTAAAACAATGGAAAATGAAAACGAAAGCAAAAATAAAAATGACAATTTTATATTTGTGAAAACAAAAACAACATATTTAAATTAAAAAAATTAAAAAAAGAAAATGAAAATGACATGGACCAATGGTGCACCCCCCTAGTAGTAAAAACAGTCAAGAGTAACAGGTTATCTCAAGCCCTTACAGTCCCACGTGTCCCACTCTCCCTGATCCCCCTGGTTCTAAACCTGTAAGGAAAAGACTCACCCGGGGGCGAGGATGAGGGCACGGCGGCCAAATGACCCGGGGGAGCCTGCGCAGGGGTAGACTGAAAGCATGGCAGCAGCGGAGGCAGAAGCAGAGGCCAGGGATTCCCCCGCCGCCACAAGCAGCAGTAGGAAGGGACAGCCCGGCGGGGAACATGGGGGCGGGGCCAGCAGAAGTGCCGTGACACTCGGCATGCCTGCAAGAGAAGGCGGGGGCCAGGTCTTGCATACTTAAGGAGAGGCAGAGGCAACAGAGCGGTGCTGGTGAACAGCGAAGCTTAGAGACTGACCCCTTGCGATTGTACCTACAGGAGAGTATTGCAACGAACGAGAGTGGTGTACGAGAGCAGAGCGATTGTGGAGAGTGAGAGTGGTCATGATGAGTGTGGTGAGGTGGGGGCGTGGCACAGTGATACTTGGGAGCGGAGTGTGTGTGCGGGGAGCAGAAGGGTGGTGTGCACTGTTAACCCGTTCCCCCGTCCCTGGGCCCCGACTACCCCTCCCCCGTGAATTGTGTGTATAGCCTCATCCTTCCCTGCCTGCCCGGGAAATTCCCCCTTGGTATCCCTACCTCCCTGCACTGTCCTTTCACCCCTCCCCTGTTTGGTTGGGGACACAGGTCTGTGTGGATAAAAACGTGGTGGGGCTAGGGGCTGCTTTTGCAGCTAGCACGCTCAAGTGGGGGCGTAACTCAGGGCCTTGTCATCTCCCCCCTATGATGAAATAGGCCTCATCTCCCTTGGGAGCCAGCGACCCTATAATAACCTGAGGGGTGTCCTTTCTTACACTGCGGAGTTGCCCCCCCGAGAGCTTGTGGGAGTCTCAGGAATTGGGTTAGCGGTCCGGCCAGATCCACTCCCCTTGTACCCTTCCCTATCCATAACAGTTTCACCGGCCATGGATCTGGCAGGACGACTGGAGGAGATGGCTACTGCCATCCAGTCCCTAGCTATGGAAGTGAAGGATATTAAAGAGCAACAGATGAGAGGGGGAGGGTTTGGGATGGGGGCGGAAGCACCACCTCTCGTACCAGACCCCCCCAGAGCCAGGACGGGTTCCGCCAGGAGGGGGTAGAGAGCCCAAACACCTCCCGATAATGAAGTTTAATGGAGATAGGAAGCAATTTCAGGGGTTTGTGGCATTATGCAAATTAGCCTTCCAAGTGCAACCTCTGACTTACCCTTCTGATGAAACCAAGGTGACCTTTATTATTGGCCATTTGGAAGGGTTAGCACTTGATTGGGCCACCCTGTTGTTGGTAAAGGAGAGCCCGCTCTTGAGGGATTATGAAGGGTTCTTACGTGAATTTAAGTTCCTATTTGACTACCCCCATAGGGTAAAAGATGCGGAGGCAGCCATTATGACCTTGAAGCAGGGGAAGGGGCCCCTGCTGGAGTACGTGACTCGGTTCCAACATTTAGCGGCTGAATTAGACTGGACGGATCATGTTTTGAAGGTGTTGTATCGCAAAGGGCTGAGTGAGGAGCTAAAAGATCAGCTATCTATGATGGACATGCCGGAGACCTGGGCCAAATTGGTTAATTTAACCTGCCAGATGGAGGGCCAATTGACCGAACGACGGAGAGAGAAGCATCAAGAGGGGGCCGGAACTTGGCCTCTCCGGACCCCCGTACCTACGCCAGGCGCGGGAGAGTCTCGACGCATGGACACTCCTGAACCCATGCAGATCGGGGCCGCCCGAGGGCCCCTCACAGCACAGGAGAAAGAAAGGCGGAGGGCAGCATGGTTATGTTTCTATTGTGGAGGACAAGGGCATTTCATTCGCGAATGCCCACAACTACCCCCCGAGCGACGGCGGGCGGGAAACGAGGTGAACCAGGATGGACAGGGGTGGTCCTGGTAAAGACAACAGGCCCCCTAATTTGTAATGGCACATGGCCAGTGGGGGGTCCAAATCATTTTTGTATCCCCCTAGCCCTACAGTTATCCAGGCAGCATACCGTGATAATATGGACCCTAATCGATTCAGGGGCCTCCAGTAATTTTATTGATGAACTGCTAGTGCAACACCACCATGTCCCCCTGGTGCCGAAGACAGAGTCGGAGACGGTTTATTCGATAGATGGTTCCCCTCTGTGCTCGGGACCGGTGTGTTATAGCACCACCCTCCTACCAGGCACTATCGGGACCCACCAAGAAAAACTTTGTTTCAATGTAGTTCGCACTCCCGCCTTTCCCGTAGTTCTTGGAGTTCCGTGGTTGCAGGCACACAACCCTTCTATCAACTAGCAGCAAAGACGTATGGAATTTAATTCCCCCTTGTGCAGACAGCACCAGCTCCGTGCACCCACGTTGGAGACAGCCCCTTGTATCAATGTCACCACTAGCTTGGAAGCCGTGGGTATACCTCCCCCCTACGTAGACCTACAGGATGCCTTCAGAGAACAAGACACTCTCAAACTCCCCCCTCATAGGAGTTACGATTGTGCCATCGACCTCCTTCCTGACACCGTGCCCCCGTAAGGGAGGATCTATGCCTTTTTGGGCCGTGAGTTGCAGACCCTCAAGGCATACCTGGAAGAAAACATAGTAAAGGGTTTCATTTGCCCTTTCACCTCCCCTGCCGGAGTACCCTTATTTTTTGTCCCCAAAAAGGATGGGGGGCTACACCCCTGCATAGACTATAGGGGGTTAAATGCCATCACGGTAAAAAACCGCTAACCCCTGCCTCTCATCCCTGAATTATTGAATCGTTTACAAGTCGCTACCGTCTTCACAAAACTCGACTTACGTGGAGCATATAACCTCTTACGCATTCGCCCTGGGGACGAGTGGAAGACAGCCTTTCGTACCCAGTATGGCCTCTTTGAATACCTGGTGATGCCATATGGCCTCGCAAATGCCCCTGCGACATTTCAAAACCTCATAAATGACATTTTTCATGATATCCTGGATATCTACGTAGTCGCCTACTTGGACGACATCCTTATCTTCTCCCAGAATCTGAAGGAACATGTACAACATGTGCGTATTGTATTGTCGCGCTTGATCCAAAATCGGCTGTACTGCAAAAGAGAGAAGTGTATCTTTCATCAACAGGTGGTGCCCTTTCTAGGGTTTATAGTATCCCCTTGTGGGATTGGTATGGACCCTGAGAAGGTCAGGGTGATAGCAGTTTGACCTCCACCCACCGCCATCAAGCCATTGCAAAGATTTCTGGGAAGCGCCAACTACTATCGGCAATATATTGCACAATTTGCTTGCCTTACCGCTCCCTTGACACGGTTGTTGAAGAAAGGGGAGTTGTACCTCTGGGGGGTGGAGCAACAACATGCCTTTGACGAATTAAAAAAGGCCTTCACAACTGCCCCTATTTTACAGCACCCTGACTTTTCCTTGCCCTTTTTTGTGGAAACTGATGCATCAAGCGTCACCATCGGCGCTGTCCTGTCCCAGCAGACCCAGGGGAAGGCATCCCCCTACCCTGCGCCTTCTTCTCTCGGCAACTCACTGCGGCTGAAAAAAATTATACCGTGTTGGACAGAGAGTTACTGGCGATAAAAGAAGCCTTCGAGAACTGGCGCCATTATTTGGAGGGTGCCACTCACACTGTCCAAGTAAGGATGGACCATAAAAACCTTGTCTACCTACAAACGGCCCGCATTATGAACACCCGACACGCTCGATGGGCGTTGTTTTTCGCCCGTTTCTCCTTCCAGATATCCTATCGGTCCGGGAAAAGTAGCACCATAGCCGACGCCCTCTCCTGATACCAAGAAGTATCACCAAAACCTGCACACCACGGAGAAGCTATCTGGCCTTCTCGGGCTTTTGCGGCCGTAGGGATGACCCTTGCCCAATTTCAGCGCCACACACGAAAAGAGGCTGCACTCCCTCGTGGCCCCCCGTTCCCTGGGTAAAAGGACTACGGACCCACCAAGATGTCATCGTGGTTCCCGCTGCAGCACACCAAGAAGTGCTCCGGGCACACCACAATGCGCCTCTGGCCGGGCACCCCAGCCAGCAACGTACGTTGAAATTAATACAACGTCATTTTTGGTGGCCGACCTTATGGCAGGATACTCGTACGTATGTGCAAGGGTGCGCTGTATGTAGCCGAACCAAATCACTGCACCAGGCTCCCGCAGGGCTATTACAGTTGGCACCCCAAGCCCAAGGTCCTTGGCAACGAGTCAATATGGATTTCATTGTTGAACTCCCCCCCGCACAAGGATACACAACGATCCTAGTAGTTGTTGATCAATTTACGAAGATGGCCCACTTTGTCCCCTGCAAAAAGTTACCCACAGCCCACCAGACTGCAATGCTAGTGCTTCAGAATATCGTCAAATTACATGGCCTTCCTACGGTCATTGTCTCTGACTGTGGCTCGCAATTTATTGCACGTTTTTGGCGTGCTCTATTTTCCACCCTCCAGGTGAAATTGGTCCCCACCATGGCATACCACCCCCAGGCAAACGGTCAAGCAGAACGCACCAACCAGTCTCTGGAACAATATTTACATTGTTATGTAACATACCTGCAGAATGATTGGGTAGACTATTTGGCGCTTGCGGAGTTTGCTTATAATAATGCTCCGCATGCGTCCATTGGAACTTCACCATTCCACGTAAACTATGGGTACCACCCGCAGCTCTTCCTACCGGAACTCCCGCCAGTGGACGTCCCCGCGGCGGGTGCTATGATCCAGAAATTGCACCGCTGTCATGCCCATGCCCGCGCACTGCTTCACCAGGCTCGTCAACAGTATAAGCTAACTGTCGTCAACCAGCTCCGTCCTTTGCACCCGGGAACCTGGTATGGGTCGATCGACGCCGGTACCCTTCCCTCCATCCTTCTGCTAAGCTGGATGCCAAGTATATGGGACCGTTTCCTGTCCACCACCAGGTGAACCCTGTCAAGTATCACGTATCCCTGCCTCCTCAGGTCCGCTGCCACCCCGTCTTTCACATATCCTTGTTGAAACCTGTGCACCCTCCCCTTTTCCCTGATCCACTTCCGCCGCCCCCCGTGGACAAGGTTGACACACTCCCTGAATATGAAGTCCAGGCGATTCTTGATGCGAAGCTCTCCCGGGGTGCCTTGAAATATCTTGTTGACTGGAAAGGCTATGGGCCGTCCGAGCGCTCCTGGGAACTCGCTTCTGATGTCCACGCCCCACGTCTTGTTCGTGCATTCCACTGCCACTTCCCCCTGAAACCCGGGCCCCGGGGGGGGCTTGGGGGGGTGTAAGGAAAAGACTCACCCGGGGCGAGGATGGGGGCACAGGGGTAGACTGAATGCATGGCAGCAGCGGAGGCAGAATCAGAGGCCAGGGATTCCCCCGCTGCCGCAAGCAGCAGTAGGAAGGGACAGCCCGGCGGGGAACGTGGGGGCGGGGCCAGCAGAAGCGCCGCGACGCTCGGCACGCCTGCAAGAGAAGGCGGGGGCCAGGGCTTGCATACTTAAGGAGGGGCAGAGGCAACAGAGCGGCGCTGGTGAACAGCGAAGCTTAGAGACTCACCCCTTGTGATTGTACCTACAGGAGAGTATTGCGACAAACGAGAGTGGTGTGCGAGAGAGGAGCGATTGTGGAGAGTGAGAGTGGTCATGGTGAGTGTGGTGAGGTGGGGGCATGGCACAGTGATACTTGGAAGCGGAGTGTGTGTGCGGGGAGCAGAAGGGTGGTGTGCACTGTTAACCCGTTCCCCCGTCCCTGGGCCCCGACTACCCATCCCCCGTGAATTGTGTGTATAGCCTCATCCTTTCCCTGCCTGCCCGGGAAATTCCCCCTTGGTATCCCTACCTCCCTGCACTGTCCTTTCACCCCTCCCCTGTTTGGTTGGGGACACAAGTCTGTGTGGATAAAAACGTGGTGGGGCTAGGGGCTGCTTTTGCAGCTAGCACGCTCGAGTGGGGGCGTAACTCAGGGCCTCGTCGTCTCCCCCCTATGATGAAATAGGCCGCATCTCCCTTGGGAGCCAGCGACCCTATAATAACCTGAGGGGTGTCCTTTCTTACACTGCGGAGTTGCCCCCACGAGAGCTTGTGGGAGTCTCAGGAATTGGGTTAGCGTCCGGCCAGATCCACTCCCCTTGTACCCTTCCCTATCCATAACAAAACCACCATTTTGGTACTACTGCAGGAGCTGGAGCAAGCCAAAATTAAGGGATGGGCTGTCCAGTCATGCCAAAACTCAGGGGGAATGTGTCCATTCCATTTCCACTTCCCCACTCCATTCCAATTTACACCAGTGCTGTAGTGATTGGGTATATATAGGCCGAGATTTTTTAAGGGACCTAATATCACATTGACTGTTGTTAGTGACATTTGGGTGGTGTGTGTGTGTGTGTGTGTGTGAAAGAGAGAGAGAATGTAAGACCTGTATTCTTGTTGATATGAATTTTAAAACAAATTCTTATACAATTCTTCTTGCATTAACCATTATTTTTAACATTTTAAGTTATAGAGTGCAACATAGATAGAAGTATCTCTGCTAAAATATGCCTCTGTTTTTCAGAAATAACTAGGTCTTGAGACCAATACAACATTTCTCACCTCTCACTAAATGAAGGTCATGATTCCCCTGCATTTAATTACTTTTACTGCACTGCTTTAATTCAGTCTGCAGCTGAGTATTTGCTGTAGAGATATGGCTGTGTGTTTGCTGTTGTGATATGTATGTATGGTAAATGTTTTCCAGAGCACTAAGCCCACAGCGAATACTCTGCATACTGCCACAATATTTTGTGGAGGTTACAGAACAATTCTGTTAAATGGATAATGAACACCATTATTCACACACAGTCAAGAATAATATGTACATCTGCATCCCAGGAAATGTTTCTGCTTTGGATGGTGTGTGTTTGTTAAGAACAGGTGTGAAATGCTCTTAAGAGCGAAGAGCACTGTTTCTTTTTTAGTTCCCTCTTCTGGCTGTATGGGCCACTGGAGCACAAGGTGTCTTTTTGCATTTTAATACAGTAGCTGTAAGGGCAGGAAATGCAGTTTGATTCCAGTTTCTACTGAGAGACAAAAAGTAAATCCCTTATTTATATATAGTGATTATATAATAGCAACACTGTATAATAACCTGATTTGCCAGCCTCTGTCTTGTTAGTACAGTATGTCATGCTTCATGCCCAAACAATGTCCATATTTTACTGCAAAGTCTACAGGGGTTTTTGACATAGCAATGGGTGCATGTGTAGTAAAAGAAAGAGGCAGTATGAGCGTAATAAACTTGAAAATGTTTCCTTTATTATGATCAAAGAAAAATCAAATACCCAGAGGATGGGTAGGGTATACTCCTCGGTGAATATAATGTGCATTTGTTTATTTTTTATAAGATGCTTTTTGGGTCAAATGCTTTTTTTCTGGTTATACAGTGCCATCACATGGTGAGAAGAACATTGGCATAAATGGAATGGGAAGAAAATGAATTTAAAAACATAGGGATTCATTTGCAGTTAGCTTGTAGACCTGCATTTACACACAGCATAGTTTACATACCCAATACCATCTATGCACACTTACATACCCATGGCTAGATACTGCAAGTGTGACTAAGCACCTGTGTGTTTTTGTTGTGCAACACAAAAAAACAGAATTTGTGTGCACAACCCAGTATTGCAAGGGACATAGGAAGTTAACAAATGACAAAATAACTCTCTACAAGTCAGCGTTGACATGGTAGTTTATTGGGTTGCCATTGTTCACAAACAAGTGTTTACATATGTGGCTTCATGCATGGTGTCTTGTCCTTAAATGTGGGGAACGCTGCATGGGCTAATCCTGACTAATCGGCTGACCCTTGAATAAGTGTGTGGGGTGGTTTATTAGGGTTGCACTTGTGTGTGCAGTCTTCCAGGGTGTGAAGGGAACAGTGAAGGAAAATGTGAAGAGAACGGTGATTCTATGGAGGGATATGGATGGCAGCTCAGGGAGGTTGTGCTTCATCCAGAATGGGAGAGCGAGATGGGATGGCCCAGGCAGGTAGGGTGAATCAGGTGGGGAGGTAGGATGCATGGGACTGGTCTGAACTAGGCTGGGAGCATAGAACTCAGGACAGAGTGAGGATGGAGGGGTGGCTGGTTGAGCCAGGCCGCACTGCACACCCTCCCCAGGATGGGCTTGGGGAGGCTGCACCACGCCCAGCATGGGACAGCTGTCGCACTTCAGCTTGCAAAATGTATAGAGGAAGGGGAGCAGAGAGTTGCATGGGAGGCAGGGACAAAACCCACTACTTAGACAGTTGGCCGTTTACTAGGTTCAACATGCTAGACAAGCGGGTGAGGGGAACACTAGCACAAATTTGCTCCAGCGTGGTTATAGTGCCATTTGTGAGCACACATTGGGTATATTTCCAACACTGATACTACATGTTGTGAAACAAGAGCTGAGCTAGTTTGAAAATGCGGTACCAATTCTGGGAGCTGAGATGTCTGAAAATGTAGAGCTGAAAATTTTCCCCAGGTCCTGCAGTCATGTCAAGGATGCAAAAAGATCTAATAAGATCAACAAGGTAGAATTCCCCTTGTCTATCTCCAGGTGCAGGTTATCAACGAAAACCATAAGCACAGTCTCCACAACATACCCAGGACAAAAACCTGACTGAAACAGGTTCAAGAGTCCGACAGCATCGAGATGTGCCTGGAGCTGTCAGGTAACCACGTGTTCAATAACCTTCCCTAAAAGGGAAGGTTAGAGACAGGCTGATATCTGGCTAGGGCATCAGCGTCCAAAAATGGTTTCTTAAGTGGGGGCCAGACCACCACAATTTTAAGGGTGTCTGACACCCTCCCCTCCCAAAGGGAGACATTGACAACCCCAGCCAGCAACAGCCTCCAATGTCTCCCGACTGGCTTCCAACAGCCAGGATGGGCAAGGATCTAATTCACAACTGGTTGTCCTCATCACCCCAAGCACCCCCCTTGCATTGGTGGACACTGCCAATTGAAGCTGATCCAGGTAAATAAGACTAGGCTGAGCTTCCATAACCCCAAACTCTGACTGCAGTTGAAATAGTAGCACCCAAGTCATGGTGTATATGAGTGATTTTGTCTGCAAAGTAATTCATAAAAATGTCACCGCAGGCAACAGATGACTCAATTTCCTGGCAGATATAGGCTGGGTTAACCAGGTCCCTCACAACCCACAACAGCTTCACTGGATGAGACTTTGCAGATGCTATGATAATGGAAATGAAAGCTTTCTTCATCACCATCACAGCCACGGCATAGTCCTTCAAAAACAATCTATGTTGCAATTAGTTAGCTTCAGCATGAGTCAAGCACCACCTGAGCTCTAACCTCCTACTCTCCGACTTCAACCTCCTCAGGTCTTCTGTAAACCAGGGGGACCTGTGCTGACGAAGCGGTGGCAGTGGACACCTGGATGCAACTGTGTCAATGACCATGGTCAAGATGTCATTCCACAAGGCAACCAGGTCATTGACAAAGCAGCCATCAAGGTCAGTGGGTAAATCCCCCAGAGAATTTTGAAAACCAATTGGATCCATCACTCTCCAGCCACAGACCAACCTAAGTGGTCCACCACCCCATCGCGGGCATAGGAGAAACAGGATCAGGGCCAACAGTGTTATAACAACACCCCCGATAATCGGAACAATATTAGAAGTCATTTAATGCCAACTTGGCAAGTAGTAAAATCAGAAGCATATCTCCTGTGCTCACTTGAGAGTATACTTGCTGATAGTACTATTAATGGCTGTCACTCAACATTATATTCTCCTATGTACTGTATCAGGAATTTTCCTGAGGGAGAGATTTCTGCAGAGACTAGAAAAATGGGTCATGCTCTGCCTAACTTACCCAAATATGGGAATCTGAAACAAATGCTCTCTTGACTCCTTTAATGATTTCTCTTTTTTTCATCAGTCGAGGGTGGAACTGGGGCAGACTTCTCCACTCTGGTATCATTGTACAGCACTGGTACTCTATATTCCTGCTGGGCACTGGCAGGAACTAAGAAAATGTAATGACAAAGAGAAATGGTCAAGGCTTTCCCTGCTGTGTAGTGAAGAGCTTTTCTCTCACTGAAATACATTTAGCTCCTCTCAGAGAAGGTGATGTCTTCCCACAGGGAAGCTCTGATCTTCAATTTGATTTCCCCTGAGTGGATTGGATTGTCTTGACCCAATAGCACCTGCCAGTGTTATTTCTTTTCAATTGATTTTACTCAAACCTCAGTCCTTTGACTGCATGAGGCAAATGAGACCAGCTTCACATTTGTGTAAAAAGAGCCAAATTTCTCACTGGTAGAATTCCACTGCAATCAATTTTGGCAAAATTGGATCTAGCGTCTCACTGAGACTCTTCTTTCTACCAACTTCCCTTCTGCTTTAGTTTTCTACTGCCATTTGTCTGGTATTTACTTGCAAGTAATAATAATAATAATAATAATAATAATAATAATAAATAATTTGTTGCGCGGACAAAGCCATTGCAAATAAGAAAGACAGAGTTAAACACAAATACAAAAGAAATCAAACAGGTAGTTAGGTTAATCATAGGGAATAATCAAAAACAATAAAACTATAATTACCCAATATTAAAATTAGTGACTTAAAAGTGCATTAGCAAATAACCCAAAGTTTTCAACAATATTAACATTTGTTGTCGTCATAAAGAAGACAATTAGTTGGAGCAGGGAGGAAAACGGTCTTTGGCGAAGCCACTGACCCAGATAATAATCCCTTAAATAGTCTTGTAGGGGACAAACAAACAAGTGTTGCAAAAGATCGTCAATCGTTAACAAGTTGCAGCAATGTACCCTATCTTGGTAAGGGATGCCAGCTCTTCTCCCAAGCAGAACGGCAGTAGGTATCAAATCAAGACGCAAATAAGTAAGTGCTCTCCGCAGCTTAGCATCCATAATTTGGGTTAAATAAAACTCCAAGCCAAAAGAGACTTTATAATGCTTACACAAGGGGACTACTTTGGACTCATACGCTGCAGCAAGATCAGCTTGAATAGCCTGATCTCTTAGCTGGGTGATAATCACGAATCATTTTTTTCCCAAGGGCATGGCACGTAGCATATCATGAGACAGACCCAACCTATGCATGTGGTCACTCTCCCTACCCAGACACAGGAACCAGTCCAGGTCCGAGCCTCTTCATATGCAAGTCTAGTCAATCTATCCGATGACATCTCCTGTAACCTAGACCAACAGAACAATACCACTGATACCATTTTTACTTGTAAAGGAAATACCCCTGTTTCCAATCTTAATAAAGAAGCAGGGGTACTTTTTAGGTACCACCAGTATGGAGCACAAAAAAAGATTTTGAAAGGATTCGAATCCCAGGAAGTGCAAACATCCCCATATCTCAGCACCATAGGTGATTGCAGAAATGATCTTAGCATTAAAGAGTTTTAAAGCGGGGGATATCAATTTCCCCCCATGGGTCCTCCAAAAGCTAAGTATATCTGTTATCAACTGGGACATTTTAAGCCTAGCAGCATCGAAATGGCTCCACCAGGTGCACGTGGAAGAGGAAAGCACTCCCAGGTATCGATAGACAGTAACCTGTTCCAAAAGGGCACCATCCAAAATCCAAAGCTGCTTCTTGACCCATGGGCCAGCCACCAACACTTTAGTTTTGGTATAATTAATCTTCAAATTCATATCCCTGCAAAATTTCCCCATGAACAAAAGCATCCTCCTCATCTCCAAAGCAGAAGGGGACACAAGTGCCATATCATCCGCATACAACAATACCGCCAAAGGTCTCAAGGCTACTCTTGCAGGAATTAAATGATCCCCTTTCAAAATATCCACAATACCATTTATGAAAAAATTAAATAGAAAGGGGGCCAGTACACATCCCTGTTTGACTCCGTTAGTAACTGGAATTAGCGGAGTCAGATTGGCTTTATTTTCTAGTCGTACCCTAAGATACGTCTGGGTATACAATGCCTGGACCAAATATATTAACCTACGATCATGTTTGTGGATTCCAGCTTTGCCCATAAAATGTCCCTGTCCACAAGATCGAACGTAGAACGCAAGTCAAGAAAGGTAACAAACAAATTTGCCCTCCTTATTTTAACATATTTCTCAAATAAATGATTAAGGACAAAACAATGGTCTATGGTAGAATGATTAGCCCTAAAACCAGCTTGCTCTTCCAGGAAGTAATTCACCACACTAGCCCAGTCCTCCAATTTACCCAATAAATACCTCGCATAAAGTTTGTCAATAACATTTATCAAACTAATTGGGCAGTAATTTTGTGGATTATCTTTCGCTCCTTTCTTATATATTGGGACCGTAATGCTAATATTCCAACCGGCAGGGATACAACCACTAGCATTAATATGGTCAAATAGAGTAGTTATTATAGGGATCCACCAGGTTATGTTATGCTGTGCTATCATCAGGGGAGGTACCATTCAATATCTTCCATCGTCCTGTGTATAGAAACTTAAGGAAAAGAGAACCATTGAAGTTAAGTTCCAGATCACTCGATGCACGAAGGGGGGGGGGGGATTCATCCTCAGCATCTATCCCCAATATTCTAGACTGCCTCTCCTTACTATCACCTGTTCTGGCATTTAAAGAACAATGGGGACTCCTGCATATTTTGTTTCCAGGTCCTCCATAAAAATACTTAATTGTCCCCAGAAAACATCAAATGCTACATTCCTCGGTGGTAAATAAATATTAAGTAGGATAACCACTAGTCCTGACTCAAACTTCAACAAAACCGGTAGGACGTGATCCGGGTATCATTAGATAACTTAAACCCCTGCGCCTGAACAGTTACTTTAAGGAGAGTCAACAAACCTCCTGAAGGGCAGCCAAAGTCAGCATTCCAGACCGCAGGGACACACCACACCGCATATCCAGGGAAAGAAAGATCTATGCTATCCAGAAGTCAAGATTCCTGGAAACAAAGCAAATCATAATCATCCAGGAATTTCCTTGTATCCTAATCCATCAGCGAGGCCCATCCTGGTATATTCCAAGAAAGGAACTTAAGACCCTGCTTCAGGTGGCCCTCACCAAAGTCCTGTCAGTCCTGTTCTGGCAAATGTGGATCTCCACCTTGTCCAGTTCCTCCAATTCCTTGTTGAGCCTGCAGGATACTTGGGGCTAAAGGGTAATCCTGTACAAGGAGGATGTTTTAATGCATAACTGGAGTCTTTATTTGCCAGAAAATCTGAACTGCCACCCTGGCTCTGCCCAAGCTCACTATATACAGCAGGGCTAGTATTATACTCTGGGCCTCAATCATTGCTTAGCCCCTCCAGGCTGTCACAAGCGGGCGGGGGGGGGGGGACTATCAATGCAGAGGCAGATGGTAGGGGGATCACAGAAGATTGAACTGGAATCAGGGCCCTCATATTCTCCTCCACAGCCCCCAATATAGACCCCCCACTCATCTACCCCATGACTAAGAGGGCCACCAGATGATGCTACCTCTTCCAGGGCCAGATTCCCCGATGGTTCAGGAAGGGTAGAAGTCAGATACTGGGGATAAGTATCCATTGCTGTAGCATCCAATTCCTTACAAACTAGTTTATCTTGTAAAAAAAGCAATCTCCCCATAAATAGATCCTGATCTAGGGGGGGCAAATGATCATACATGTCCATAATTCTTAAATCAACCTTATCAGATAGATCTTTCTTAAAACAAAAATCCAACAAGACTTTACCCAGTTCATTCTTAGGAGAATTAGAATTATATCCAAGACCATTTCCTTCAAATTGGACCCTAGGGCTATTTAAACTTACGGACTGCCCAGTACTACTATTCGCCGAACCCTGGGCAGAAACCAACCTTACAGGGGTTTGCTCTTTACTCATTGGGATCGCCCTTTCCTCCAAGCTGTCTAGATGTATCTGGTCCCTCTCCTAAAAATGGGGATAGTAGACCCCAACCACGTTACTCACCCTCCCTGGGGTAGGGTATGAGCGGTAAAATACTCTATCAATAGAAATGCCCCATTGAAGAAGAGACCGTCTACATCAGAAGAGCTTAAAACCCCAATCTTGTTTAGCAAATTGTATTTTAAATATAACAAAACCCTGCCCAGAGTTTAATTTTATAATTTTAGCAATTTCATCCATGGTAGTTGTTTCTCCTGTTAAAAAGGACAAATTCCGGACCACCATAACTTTGGAGTCCCAAGCTGGGATCACTCCATTCCATAAGGGGCAAACCTTAACCCAAATAGCTGATTTATCAATTAACAATGGCTTATACGGCACAGCCAGTGCCTTTACCCCTACACTGGATCCATCAGGCAATATTTTTCCCACTGTATCCCTTTGAGTTTTACCATTAGACACATAAAAGGTCCTACAGAAAGAGGATGGTATTTTCTGAGGCTGGACTGAGTCCTGGCAAATGACTTTTATCTCTAATAGCATTGTATTAATAAGGCTATGGGCTTGCTCCAATGCCCCAGCCCACTTACAAACATTGGAGTACAAGTAAGATAACATCTGGGCCGAATCTCTAAGACTTCCTACACCCCTATCTAGAGGGGAACTAAGAACCTGGGGGTTCTCTTTGGGGGGGGGGGGGCAATGTATTATCAACACAAGTCTGAGTAAAAACCTCCTTCCCTACAGGACAATGTGATAGAGGGCAAGAAGAATTAGCTGCCTGCTCAGTCAGACAGCTAAATCTATTCTCCAAAACTATCCCCTGGGCAGGCTTAGAACATAATGGAGATTTCATATGTCACAATCCTTGCTTGCTTCAAGGTAGGCTGGTCTTTCAGGGGGGCAGGGGAATTAGAGTTCCTGCCCCTTTTCTGCTCCATAGTGTCACAAGGATGCTCACCTGAACAACAAGTGGATGGGAGACTAGTTATGTAGCCGGGCTGCACTAGGAAGCAGCCCCGCCCCTCAGGTCAATAACAGGTAGCGTCTCTCGCTCCACACATTACTTGCAAGTAGCTCTGTGTGATTTGTCATTTCTATCATTCACTTATAAAAGTGGAGAATTAATATAGTAAAGTTTGATGAGATTTTGTTCTCATCATCTACAGTGGTAGATATGAAGTTAGGGAGTTTCCAATTTAGCAAAGGCAGTGAGTGGTTTAATTGCCCTGGGCTGTGCTGAGCTGCTTTGTCTGGGAAAGCATATGGTTAAGCATATGGCCATAACACCACTCCACACAGTTGGCAAAGAGGGATTGTTTGGAATAGAAAAAGTTGGATTGAAGGAATAGGCGATCCTTGCTTCAGTCCCTTCATATATATATATATATATATATATATATATATATACTCTGCCCATGGTCTGGCATCCAGCTCCTCATCTAGAGAGTCAGTCAAGACCACCTGCCTGTAGTAGACCATCCCAAAGCTACACTTAATGAAATCACAGTTTCATACAGTGTGTCATGTCTTTCCACACCTGAAGCACACTATACATCATTTCACAAACCTGTCCCAGCCTCTCCAGTCTCAGTGCCAGGTCAATTTCTTGTCCACAGATGTCAGGTGCCCTTCTGATTCCAGAAGCCCCACTAGGTTTGGCTTCAGTGGAGAACATTATGGTCTCTTGGAATGCCAGTTGTGGAAATCCTTTGCTTATTTGGACACTATTCCAGGGAGTCCCCATACCCAGAGCTAAAAAGGGTTCTATTGTTTCAGTCACAACCTCTTGGGTTTCTTCTGGGCAGAATTTCCAACTCCACATTTGTTCTGACAGACACATTTGTTCAATCATTCCAGAACAATTACATACCCTCCAACGTTCGACAGACAGAAAGAGGTACATGTCATGTCACTATAATCTGTATAAATTTGTCTACTGACTAGCTTTGGGAATGATTTGGGGGGGTGGGGAGGATGTCTGTGTGAGAGGTTCTGTGTACACATATTTTTGTATGTGCAGGACGGATGGTTCAAGTTACAACTCAGCCTATTAAAACGTCAAAATTCTCAAACATGTGCACTGACTTTGCCTCTAAAAATTTAGTTTAAAAGACACTCAGAGGATCACAGATGGAAGCAGTGACAGCCGCTTTCAGGACGCTAAAGAATGATCTCTCACAAACACACTCAGCTTCCTCCTGCCTGGGTGTTACCTCTCTTCGTTCTTTGATAGCTGTGTTTATCCCAAACTTGTTAAAGCGAGAAAAGGTGCTGCAGATTCCTCTCCATCACAGATGCCCACCCCACCACCCAGCAATGAATAACAATAAAAGGAGCCAGGGCGGTAAACCTGGATTAATGAGGTGCACTGCTAACTACTAGGGCTGAAATGAAATTTCAGAAAAACAGTAATTCCCATTAAAATCCCAGTTCGTGATACCGTCTTGGTTGAATCAAGAACCTCTCAGTACTCAACAATGTCTCGATAGACATTTCATTTCTCCATTTCCCAACTTTCTGCTTACTGGGATCCTGTTTACTACTCTGCTGTTTACCTCTGTGTCATTAATTTCAAAGCCCGAGAGGTAATATCAATGCAATACTGCATTTCTATCTTCTCTGCACTCCATTTTCCCTTGTACTTCCTTGTCACTCGTTGACTGATATGCAGATTCCTTTACAAATCTGCAATCCAGTTGCAGATTGGCCAAAGTAAAGGGAACAACATACAGCAACAATTATGACTGGAAGCTCTGGAATGGAGGCACTGTTGTTTTTTTAAAACTGTGTTTGGGCAGGCAGGGGAGGGTTTAATCCACATAGCAGTCTATTTGGATTAAACGTTGCTTTTCTCTTTTCCAATACTTAATTTATAGTAAACTACGATAGACAGGATAGATCCTCAATGGCTTCTGTAATTACAGTGGGCTTTCCTTAGAAAGCCCTTAGGCACTTTCACATGTTACTGGGGAGGCAGCGAAACATCTATGAATCATGGCTCTTATGTTTTTTGAAACTTTGTTTGGGCAGGCAAAGAAGGGTTAAGGGGTACATAGCAGTCTATCTAGATTAAATGCTGCTTTTGCTATTTTCCAATATTAGTTTATAGTGAACACAGTGATTGGCTCAGAAATGTGGGGTGATTTCAGATGTTACGGGCTGGCGGTTCACCACAGTGGATCCCCAGGGGGGGTGAAGACATCAACCACCCCTCGGGGCCAAAAAAAGCCCCGAACAGACGGGGCCTGGACCACGGAGGGGAATGAAGCCGCCAGATCACGGACCGGGGCAGCGCAACAGACGTTACGCCGATCCCCTGCCATGGCAAGCACACCCAGAATCCCCAGGGCAGGGACAGGACACAGACATGGCCGCCGGAGGGCAAAAGAAGCCAAAAGGCACCAAAGGGAACACCCACACCAGGGAAACGGGAAGGGAGGGGGGAGAGGGAGACGGAGAACAAGCGCACAGGTCCCACACACAGCAAGCACACACACACGCATGCAGGACGGAGGATAGCACAGACAGGGAAGGGGGGGGACAAAGGCGACCGGACACCAGGGAAGGCAGGCCGGGCTCCACAGGGGGGGGAGGTGTGATGCGGGGTCGGGAAGAGGGGAGGAAGGGGCACAGGGGGAGTTCAGGACACCAGCACCAGGTATAGCACACACCCCAGCAGAACGGTCCCCACGGGCACCCCCTACAGCAAACACACAGTCCCGGAAAGGGGGGGCCCTGCAGCTTGGGCGAATGCCACAGCGGGCAGCCAGATGTCACAGGGACCTGGCCGGGAAGGGC
>QEPC01011255.1:1286530-1304715 GCA_003113815.1 Sphenodon punctatus | reverse complement strand
TCCACCACCGCCACCGCCGGTGCCCCTGCCTCCCCCGCCTCCTCCTCGACCCTCGCTCTCTCCTCTGCCACCACTCTCTTCCTCCTCCTCCCTCCTCGCTCCATCCCGCCACGTTGACAAGCCGCTTTTTCCCCTTTAAATCTCCCTCCGGTGCGTGTGTTGACGCCGGTTGCCTGGCAGCGACGTTGCGCTCATTGCCCATGCCTGGGGATGATTTCCTTTGATCCCGGGCGGCGGCTGGTGTCCAGACGTTACTTGTGGTTGATCACGGGTGGGGATATCATTGACCACGCATCCATGGGAATTGGTTCGGGTAGCCTGGGAAGCGTGGTTGAAATTGAACCCAGGTGGGTATTCACCGTGGTGAACATCTGGCAGCCGCCGAACAGATGTTCATGGTGCCTTGGCCCCGCCGCGGGGTTCACCGTGGTTCACTGTGGTTCAGCGTGATCTCGTCACGTCTGAAATCACCCGTGGAAACAAACCCAGAAGTAAAATGGTTCCCTCAGCAGTGAGGTAAGTAGTAAATGAATGGTACGCAGTAAAGAGGAAGTCGGTAAATCAGGACAGTATCTTGCGGTATTTTTATTTATTTTTTATTTATTTTTATTTATTTTAAATTTATATCCTACCCCTCCTGCCCACCAGGCAGCCCGGGGCGGCAAATAACACTCAATAATTTTTTAAAAAAACAATTTAAAACAATTTAAAATACAATACAATGTGGGGAAACCCACCCCCACCCCACCCCTACCCCTCGCTAAAAGTCTGACAGAATAGCCAGGTCTTACATACATGCCGAAACAGCAGAAGACTGGGAGCCAACCGAGTCTCCTCCTGGAGCAAATTCCACAGCACAGGGGCAGCCACCGAAAAAGATCTAACGTTGGTGGCCACCCACCTCACCTGGGGAACCTCCAAAAAGGCTCCCACGGATGATCTCAAGGGTCACACGGGCACATGGGGAGTGAGGCGGTCCCGCAGATAAGCAGGGCCCAGGCCGTGAAGGGCTTTAAAGGTTAAAACCAGCACCTTGAACCTGTCCTGGTGCTTTATAGGCAGCCAGTGCAGAGCCCAGAGCACTGGTGTCATGTGCTCCATGCGACCCGCCCCCGTAAGGAGACGGGCCACGGCATTCTGCACCAGCTGAAGAATGTCACAACTGAGAAATCTCTTCAGTACTGGGAAGTTGTCAGGAAATTAATCCCAGTGCCCGACATGGCAAAATTATTAGTAAGTAAAAATGTTACTGCTTCTTTCAGCCCTAACCTTACACTGCTGGAAAGGTGCTACAAGATAACAACCGGTTACTATACTGGGCAAAAAGGTAGTATTGGAAGGCATGCCAATTAACGCAACCATTTGCTCCAGAGAATTTTCTGCTGGTTGTGACCACCGACTCACTAATTTGTTCAATTGCTGGGCCACCCCTGGTCATGTTCCTGGGCAAAAGATCTTCTGGCAGAATTTGACCTAGCACATTTTGGGATTTAGTCCAAACTGGTTCAGGAACACCTCCTTCAGGTACTTTTAGTCAGCAGAAAAGCCCTATAAGCTGCTTGAGTTTCCCCAGACAGAAGAAGGCACCACCTGCATGGTCCATGAATCTTGAGACCACCCTACACCTGTCTTGGCCCATTCAGAGGTGCTCAGGTAGCCCCCAACACAGTTATCGGGACCCAAATCAGCTTAGAAAAACCCATCACCCATATGACCTTCCTGTCCACAGTTGATCTTTTACACAAATCTCCAGCAACTTGCCTGACTTTTGGGGGTCTGTCTATGAGCCTCTTAGCTTGTAGTTATGGTGTCTTATTGCTACTCTGTGTGAAGTAGGCGATCCTACAGCAGAAACTGCTCCTGCTGTTGGACCTTGAAGGCGTATAATCTACTAGAGTCTGTTTCCATTTTCCAAAAAAGAAAGCCCAAAACAGCACCAAGTACTTGTTTATTAGGGGGATTATGATGCTCACATTCTCCAGCAAGCTTATAGCAGAAAGACCAGGAGCAGGGCCAGCATTAGAATTTATAGGGCTCAGTGTGAAGATAAAATCTGGGGCCCCTGGTAGCCCCTCCCCATTCCTTGTGGCCATGTCCTTAGTAGGTACCCTCCATAGAGTAATACAGGGTTGTGTCTGGGGCCACAATGGGAAGGAGTGGGGCTCCCACACTCTGCCCTGGTGAAAATGGAGGCCACTGCAGGGCCTCCAGAAGTAGAGAAAAGAGAAGAGCCCAGGCCTGGGGCATTTACCCCAGGTCACCATGTGGTAAGGCCAATGCTGACCAGGAATAACATTTCAGATGTCAGTAGAGGCAGTGGGCCACTTTTGGCAGTAGCCCAGTAGCTGATTCTTGACTAGTAAAGGTCCAGCTATGTAGGAGGTCCTGAAGCATGATCAACACATTGTATGAAACACAGGGATAGGTCCTCCCCCCCCCGCTTCCTAAATGGCATCTCTGGGGCAGACTCTTGATCTTACACAATGGTCACTCTAGGCTGCCTCTTGGCATCACCATCTCGCTATTTAGGGTAATTGACTCTGCCCTTAGATGAGTACCCACCACCTTAGATCCACCTTCATTACTGGGTAGAGCTCCCAACACAAGCCGCCTCTGCCACAAATCCTTCTCCTCTTCCTCTTGCAATCTGCAGCAGAGTGCCAGGGTTCCCAGGCCAAATATACTTTTAGCCTCAGAAAGGGGAGGGCCAATGTAGCAGGGGGTCTTTCTAGGGCAAAACAAAAGAACGAAGGAACAACCATAGCACAAACAAGAGTGCAGAACCAAAGAAAAAATCAAGTGGCTACAAAAAAATAATAACAATATATAAAACAGTTAAGACCTGCCTCTGCTCCAACTGACCCCTGGGAGTGTCTTTAGACATAACGCTGTTCAGTGTTCTACAACACAGTGTCCTACCGTTGCAGTGTTTAGACATACCGCCAACACAGTGTTCACCCCAAACACTGGAAGTGAACAACTGCCAGGTCTTGACAGTTTAATCAGTGTTTGGGGTGAACACTGTGTTGACGGTATGTCTAAACACTGTAACGGTAGGGCACTGTGTTTCAGAACACAGAACAACATTATGTCTAAAGACACCCTGGGTGGCCCGTCTATGTACAGGCAGTCCGCCATTTGTGCAGGCAGAGCAGAGGCAGTTCCAGCCCTAGTTACAGTGCTCCAGAACATTCCGGAGCATCGCCAGTGGAGTGGACCGGCCAAATCTGGGACACTAGGGAGTTGTGGGCAGTAGCCCAGAGTGTCGGGCAGTCCACCTGCAACTCTATGGTGTGGGGAGAGGCACTGCACCCCACTTATGTAAGTCTTGCCTTCCTGCCCAAGTTCTCTCTCAGATAATACAATTAGTTGTCATGTGTCGGGTGATATTGAAGTGATGCTCTGAAACAAAATTAAATTTGAGGGGGAAACTTGCTTTGCAGTTTGATGAAGCAGTTATCTGTGGTAATGTTCAGCTACTGGCCAATGTCAGGTACATTGATGAACACAATAACCCAGAAAATTTTACAACCACCCAACTGGGATCATGTTCTCTTCCCCCACTGTTCTAACTCTCACTGCCTCTCTAACTTATATTCCAAATCATCTTTATCTGTTGGGCTAATTCTTGCACACTCTGAGTGACCCTGCTCTGGAATGTGCAACTGTGAATCATGGGTATCTACAGTTGATAGGTCCTTGCACGACCATCAAGAGCTGTCCTGGCCAAGTGGGCCCTTCATCTGAGCACTCTGCTGGGATCCTGATACTGTCTGTAAGTGCACCCTCTTATTCAAAAGGTAGCCCCTGTTTTCCTCACGTTCTTGGGCTTGAGGGCCCATGCTTCTTGTCATAGCTTAACTCAGATCTTTCCTCCTACCACTGCCCACAGGATTGTGGGTTGCTGGGATTTCTCCTGTTTGAGCCCCATGCTGCTTGGCCTCAGGCTTTGGTTCAGGACCCTTATGTCCCCACTTCTGTTCTGACTCTCCATTCCCCTCCTCTCTTGAACCAGAGACTGGGGAGTCTCTTTCTCCGGTCCTGTGCCATGGACAAGAGTAACAGAAGGAACTCACAGCAGGGTGCTCCCAAATGACCACAGGGGCCACAGCAGGGCATGGTACGACAGGTGGTCACTCAGATATGTGGGGCGTAGGCTGTTTAGGGCTTTAAAGGTCAAAACCAGCATCTTGAATTATGCCCAGAAAACAATAGGTAACCAGTCCAAACTCCAGAGCACCAGTGTAATGTGCTCCCGCCTCCCGGCAACCTGTCCCTGAATGGAGCCAAGCTGCCATGTTCAGCACCAGCTGCAGTTTCCAAACAATCATCAAGAACAGACCCACATAGAGCACACTGCAGATTTATTTTATTTTATTAATTTTATTTATTTATTTATTATTTTTTAGGGATGGGCGAACGCAGTTCAGAAATTCGGAGTTCGGCCGAACTCGGCCTGTTCGGATGACCGAACGAGAACACGAACCCAAACACGAACATACCGAACAGAACAGAACACAGAACAGAGAAATGGCCGAACAGTTCGGTCAGTTCGGATCGCGTTCGGGTGAGTTCGGGTGGCAAAAAAAGGTTCACTGTAAGGTGACAGGGAGGGGTAGTACTAGTCACTGAGGAACAGACTTCCAGGCACCAGGGGTGGAGAGGCTTGCAAGAAATGAAACTATCTGCCTCCCCCCTTCCCAACACCTTCTGAGCTAGTCACTGTTCCTGAACAGCAGGCGTTGAGTAGGATTATTAGATTGCTTTAAGTTTCATTTCAGTTTTGTACTGAAATGAAACTTAAACCTTAAACTGAAACCTTGTGTTTGTGATTCACCCCCCATCCCATATAGAGAGAAATAGAGAGATAGAGAGATAGGTTAGGGATAGCAGTTGTAGGAGCTAGCTTAGTGATAGAGATAGCGTTAGAGATTTAGTTTTAGTGTTTGTAGGAGTAGGCCTGTGTACATATTAGATAATCCATTTAGTTCATAGCATTTAGAATAGTTAATAGCAGTTAAATTTAGTGTAGATAGATAGATATAATATTAGACAAAAAAAATAAATAAAAACACCCCATATAAAAACAAAAAAACAAAATAAAAAAACAAAGGAAAACCATATAACACCCAATAAAAAACCAAAAAAACCATATAAAAAACCCAAAAAACCCACCCATAACATTTCCCGAATGGCCGAACAGAACAGCTGAACCGAATGGCCAAACCCGAATCCGGCGAACTAACTGAACAGCTGAACCGAATGGACGAACCGAATGCAGCCGAACCGAACAGACGAACCGAACGCAGACGAACCAAACGGCCAAACCCGAACCGCGATCTGTTCGCCCATCCCTATTATTTTTATATTTTTACCCTGCCATTCTTCTGAAGACTCAGTGCAGCTCACAACATTGAAATTAAAAAACAATATATAAAATACAATAATACCCCATCATCCCACCCACCCCACCCTTTACCCCCACCTTAGGGTTACCATGCCTCCCCTTTAAAAGAGGATGCTTATGAAAAATACATAGTGCTGTGCTGCACTGGAAGCAGTGCAGCCCTGCAACATGTATTTTTCATGAGTGTCCTCTTTTAAAGGGGCGGTATGGCCATCCTATCGCACCACCCAACCACCAATCCTCCCCAACCCCTCTACCCAATCCCACCAAACCCTATTCCTGGCTGCCAAATGCATGACCAAACAAAAAGGTCTTATATCACTCCAGCCTGGAGCAGATGGCTGATAAATCTTAGTCAAGTGCTCATACTGAGTGTTTTCAGACAGACAGGGAGCTAGGAATGGGCGAACACGGTTCAGAAGTTTGGAGTTCGGTCCGATCTCGGCCTGTTCGGACGACCAAACCCGAACCCAAATCAACCGAACCAAACCTGATTCCGAACTCCGAAATTACCGAACAGTTCGGTTAGTTCGGATCGCGTTCGGGGGAGTTCGGGTGGCAAAAACATGTCACTGGAAAGTAAAAATGTGACAGGGAGGGGGAGTCAGCTGAGGAGCAGACTTCCAGGCACCAGGGGTGGAGAGGCTTGCAGTAGCAGCCAGCCTGCCCAATCATCATCCCTTTTCTCATCAGACCACTGGCTTCACAGTGTGCGATTGGCCACGAGCTAGGCTGCATGGAGTCAATGGGGCTTGCGGTGAGGCGGGGGCAGCAAGTAACAAAACTCATTGCCCTCCCCCCGCCAACACTTTCTGAGTTAGTCACTGTGCCTGAACAACAGCAGGTGTTTCAGAAGGCTCCCTCTCCCAGAAGTTTTGTTCTCCTCAATCCAGTGCCATCATCCTCCTATTTCACCCATCCAACCCATTTACCTCCATATTATCATTTATTTAGCTTAAATTAGATAGATTTAGGTGTTCTTTTTTTATTTTACCCCTCCCTGTGTTCCCTGTGTTCAATCTTCCTTTCTCCCTCCCCCCTCCATTAAATCCTTTCCCTCTCCCTCTATATATGTTCCATCCCTGATTCCCTTCCCCTGTTTTTTTATTCATTTTGAGTAGCATTAGATTGATTCAGGTTTCATTTCAGTTTTGTACCCCTCTCTGTGTTCTTTGTGTTCCCCCCCATCCGATAGATAGATAGATAGATAGATAGATAGATAGATAGATAGATAGATAGATAGATAGATAGATAGATAGATGTAGGAGTTAGCTGAGATAGAGATAGTGTTTAGAGATTTAGTTTTTGTAGGAGTAGGCCTTTGTACTTATTTGATAATCTGTTTAGTTGATAGCATTTAGAATAGTTATAGCAGTTATATTTAGTGTAGATAGATATATATAATATTAGATAAAAATTTAAATAATTTTTTTTAAAAAAAACAATATAAAAACATTATTTTGGAGGGAGAAATGGAGAAGGGAAGGAGAGGCTCGTAGGGGAGGCAATGGGGCAGGTGCCAGAGGTGGAAGGGGCCGTGCCAGGGGAGCAGCAGCAGGCAGCAGCAGTAGCCCGAGCACATCACCATGCCCCAAACTCAGCAGGCCTGCTTTAGGGCAACAGGCTTCAGTGGCTCAGCATCGCCTCCGGGCAGTGCGCTCTTCCACTGCCATGCAGGGCACTAGAAGGCCTGCAGGACTTGAGGCTGCGTCTGTCTCGGCTGCTGCTGGTGGTGGAGCACGTGCTGGTGCTGCTTCCAATATTCCTCCAGGGCCGCCAATGTCCCCCACTGTCGAGGTGATCCCCAGCAGTCCAGAGCTGGTGGATCCCACCCCGGCTGCTAGAGGCAGGACCCGATCCCCAGGCAATGGCATTAGGGAGAGGAGTAGCAGCAGCAGCAGCAGCAGCAGCAGCAACAGCACTAACAGCTATAGAGGGGGCACAGGGAGAGTGCCAGCAGCATATATATATATAAAGGGAATTTAACTTAGCTCTATGTGGGCCTGTCCCCTGGAACATGGGGGAAAGACAAAATAGGTTCATGGGCCCTGGGGCGGGCACATCCTGTGGCATTTGGTAGCCGTTGTCCTTTGCAAATTCAACGGGGCCCCTGACATGGCCTCCTGCCACTTTGTGACCGACTGCCGGTGGAGCTCCACGCTTTTGATCACCATCTGGATGTACTGGGAGTACGCCTTGACCTGGTGTTCCCATACCTCCAGCTCCTTAAAGTGTTCCACCAGTTGGTCCTGCATATTTTTCATGCTGTCCATGCAGTCCGTGGTGGACCTCTCCACTTGGGCCCTAAAAGCCCTTACTGCGGCTGACTCCTCCACGATGGACTCCTCAGCAGAGCTGGAGGAGGGGGAAGGAGAAGGCCTTCGACACCGTCTCATCTGGCATGGTGGCTGCTGTTCCACCCAGACAACGCCAGAGTCAGGCTGCCGCCTCACTCTCCTGCCATGCCACTTTTCCACGTGGGCAATGAGCCCCGATGTGGTCCCCTCACGCTGCAGCCTGAAATGTTTGTGGCAGATCTAAAGAACATAAAAAGATAGAAACATAAGAAGTGCCATACTGTGTCAGACCAATGGTCTGTCTAGCCCTGCCTCCATTCTGTCTCCACAAGTGGGTGAACTGGGTGGCCAATCTCTCTGTGAAGGGGACTTTTGTTCCTAACAGGTCATAGGGCAATCCATTACCTGTTGTTCTAGCCCCCGTGCCTTACCTTGCAGATGGCGATTCTGTCAACCTTCTCATAAAACTTCCAGACATTGGAACTTGTCCGCCGACTATCTGGGGGTGGCACTGGTGACCTCCGCCTGGGTGTCCTGTGCAGCGTGGCACCAGTGCTGACATCCGATTCCTCTCTGAAACAGGAACACATAAAGAACACCCAAGTAATATCATGCATTTATGATGATGCCTCTAGTCCTCCCTCCTTGGGCTGCTAGGGATGGCAATGGGAGATGGTGACCCTGGCTGGGACGTGCAAATCCTGCCTTCCTTGGGGCGCTAGGGATGGCAACTAGAAAGGCCCTGGCTGGCACGTGCAAATCCTGCCCTCTTTGGGGTGCTAGGGATGGCAATGGAAAGACCCTGGCTGGCACGTGCAAATCCTGCCCTCTTTGGGGTGCTAGAGATGGCAATGGAAAGACCTTGACTGGCACGTGCAAATCATGCTCTCTTTGGGTGCTAGGGATGGCAATGGAGAGACCCTGGTTGGCACATGCAAATTCTGCCCTTATTTGGGAGTGCGTAGGGATGGCAACTGGAGAGTGGAGACCCTTGCTAGCCTGGCACATGTTTGGGTGGGGGTGCTTCTCATGCTCGTGCCTGAATACTGGAAGAGTCCCCCACACTACAGTACCCTCTCTCTCTGTGGCAGACATCCGCTGCTACCCGCTGATGCCCACTGTTTGTGCCTGACTGATGCCCACCACCCACGCACCCACCCGCATGTCAGTGAGCTCGCTCTAAGGGATAGAGCCTTTCTTGTCCTCAAAGTTAAAAAAAAGTTTACAAACCTGGCAGCACCTCCTGTGCCCGCCACTTGCTCCTCATCAGAGGAGCCGACCACCACCAAAGAGCTGGGGGTTGGGGCACCAGAGGTCAGCAGCACCATGTTCAGCCATTGCCCCGGGTTTGGCCAGCTCACTCAGTGAAGCATGCCCCTCGATGTTCTGGAGCATGCCATGCCGGGCTGCCCCAGAGCATCCACAGCCTCCTCCGTGTTGCACATCTGGTGGGCGCCCTTTAGATGTACCAGTCTACCCAGGTAACAGGGGTATCCATTAGGGTAGCCATACTTCCCCTTTAAAAGAGGACACGTATGAAAAATACGTGGTGTAAGGCTGCACTGGAACCAATGCAGTCCTGCAGCATGTATTTTTTATAAGCATCCTCTTTTAAGGGGGAGGTATGACCACCCTAGTATCCATGGCCATACCCAGAGTTCCAACCACCTGTTTACATCCACTCTTTAAGTCCTTCAGCCATATAACTTACAGTCTCCAGTCACCTATCACAAACATAAAGTAAATTAAAAATAGACCAAGGAGCCTTTCCCATGCTCTCACCTCTTCTGGACTTTCAGAAGTGGGCTAGCGTAACTCACATGGCCTTTGTGCAACAATTGAGTCCTGAACCTGGTTCCTCAGGTGCTTCTAACAAAGTCCCTTGCTAGTATTGGGACAGGCCCTGTTTTGGCTTCCATTTACTTCAGCCACTGCTTTCACTACCTTTGACTTCTCTGGCTTCTTCCTAGGACCTTAGGCCCTTCCAAAAGCCAGTTGGGCCACAGGAGAGGAGCTCTCTTTTCCAAACTCACTATAGTAGCATCAGGACTCCTGTGGGCTTGGATGAGCTCTTTCCTGTTTGGCCTCCTGCAGCAAACTGCCAGAGTTGGAAGTCTGCTCCTCTTATAGGCCCCCGAGGGGACAGGCCCAAGGTGATGTTCAGGCTCCTTAAAGGGACTGCTGCCTGCTGCATCACAGACTTAAAATTTCATAATAAGAGCTCACGGTGGGGAAGATATGGTTCCTTTTATAGTTGAGAAAAACAACTGATATACACTAAGCAGTGTCTTCTCCCAACACTCTAGGAAACCAGGGTTCATTATGGACATTTTCAGATAGACACTCTACCTACAACCCACCCAACACCAACCCACTATACATATTGTAGAGCTGCAGTGTCGCCCCATGGGTGCCCTGTAACATGTATAGTGGTGGGCGGGTGGGTGGGTAATGGGTGGAGACTGTCTTTTCTGAAAATGCCCTATTTTGTGTATACAGGGCTACCTTTTAATACAGTTGTGCTAAAAAACCCACATGTTTTATTGTACTTTCCTCAATAGGCAGTGACTACAGATGTAGTACAAAGAGGCCATCAAAAATTCAAAGTAGGCAGATGCTGTTTTCTTTTTACTTTTCTTTGGCCCACTGTGCTTATAGTAAATCAGAGATGCATCAGCTGCTCTTCAATTTCCCAGTGCCAAATGAAACACACTAGAATTCCATCCCTCCACCATATATGTCAAGGGTGGGGAACCTCAGGCCCGGGGGCCATATGTGGTCCATGGCTAGTTTTTATATAGACCCTTTTCAATTCCTGGATCTGGCCCCTGGATCTAGTTCCTACCCTCAAGCACTGAAAAACTGAGCTCCAGGTAAGGGAGCAGAGATAAGGGCATGCACACAGTGATAGGGGACAGATCAACAATCTGGACCCTCATCTTCCTGAGCACACTCCTTAAGCATCCCCATCCCCAACTTCTATGTGACCCTCAGAGCTTGTATGATTTTTTAAATGGCCCCTGGGAGGGAAAAGGTTCCCCATCCCTGATATATGTCAAAGTCACTTTGAATAATCTCACTAGTGGCCACAGGGTGTCACTGTTACTTTATAGCAGTCCACCGAAAAATGAATACATGCTCTTGTAATAATTGATGCAAAGGTAACCCCAGTGGGATGCTACACAAATATGACGGTGGTCTGGGGCTCCAAGGAAGGGACAAAAGAATGGGCAAAATTCTGTATAGAACATAAAAACAAAGACAAAGAGCAGGGACTCATGAGCCAAATTGACAAATAGGGAACATATTATTTTTATGTGAAAAGCAGGAGGATATGTTGTTAGGATAATCCTGCAGAGCTGGAATAGTTTTGTTTGGCTTCTAAAAAATGAAGTTCATGGCTAAAGAAAATAGTATTTAACTGTTTTATCCTACACAGAGACAGTAACACTCTCAATAACAATTTTATTGTGAAATATAGTTTGGCTTTGTGTGTTAGAGCCTGCTGCTGTGTTTTCAGAGTTCAGATAGGGCAACAAAAATCATTTTTCTATGTGGTCTTTTGGGAAAATCTGGAAGTGATCCCATGAAAAATTTTTGAGTAATTCAGATATTTTCTGACTACTAAAAACCTTTGTCAAACATTTCCCAACTAATTCTATTTTAAATGGATGTGATTCTATGCTATGTTCTTTAAATGCCTCTTTTCAGCATATGTACATATGTGGAACTGACATTTCTCTTTCTGAGTTGGCAGCCAAACATTCGGAAACCAACAAACATCCTATTTGGAGATCTTTTATTCATTTTTTCTTTAAAATTAAAGAAAAGAAGACCTATATCTGCATATTGGCCTCTTTAGCTTAGGCAATTGAAAAGATATTATATTATATGACTGTCAGATTAAACTATCTTTGTTAATCAGTGGGTATTTTCAGATGTGATGCCACCACAGGTGGCCACACTTTACTCCGCATGGCCACTGGTGGTGGCATCACGTTTGATCTCGCCCACCAGATGTTACAGTGGGCGAGATCAAAGGTTTCCCTGAACCGGGCAGGATTTAGCCTGCACTGTGAACTGGGCTCTCTGCCAACCCACGGTGCGGTGTAATCCCTGCCACAGTCTGAGGAAACCATCCCCTAACCGGGGTAGAGTGGGCTATCACGTACGATGGCCCATTCTACCTAACTCTGGTCCATGGCTGGAGCTTTTCTGTGCAGGTGCGGAGGCCTCATAGGTCACTGTACCTGCCCATCAGGGAGGAGGCCATGCCATGCTCAGTAGCACGGGGGACAGGGCCATGCAGACCATGTCCGCACGTTTCCCCCACCCCCTCCCCAGCTCGGGTCGATGGCATGTCTGTTCGGCGGCTGGGCTGGCTCCTGTCCAGGGTGAGGGCTCTCACCCTGGGCAGGATCAAAGCATGGCAGGTCATAATGCCATCACATTAGAAAACACCCAATTTATATATGCAACACTCCACTTCGTACTTCCATTCACGGATGGGGAGCTTAGGTTCAGTGATGTTAGATGTTAAATGACTTGAGGTTAAGTGACTTTTCCAAAGACAAACTTTGTGATAGAACTGGTTGTGATAGAACTGTCAATAACTATTGATGGAGTCACCATCCTGCCTGTCCCCCAAACCCGTAGCCTAGGCTTCATCTTTGACTCACCCCTTTCTTTTAAACCCTACATTGACTCTGTTGCTAAATCCTGTCGCTTCTCCCTCCATAACATTGCTAAGATTCGCCCTTTTCTCTCTGTCTCGTCTGCCAAAACTCTTGTTCATGCTCTGGTCATCTCTCGCCTCGATTACTGTAACCTCCTTCTCACTGGCCTTCCCCGGTCTCACCTTTCTCCCCTCATCTCTGTCCAAAACTCTGCTGCCAGGGTCATCTACCTCGCCAGTCGCTTCGACCATGTGCAGCCCCTCCTCTCTTCGCTTCACTGGCTTCCCCTTCCTGAACGAATCCTGCACAAGCTCCTAGTCTTCACCTATAAAGCTCTTCACAACCTTGCTCCCCCCTACCTCTCTGCACTTATCGCCCTCCATACTCCAGCCCGTGCACTTCGCTCCTCCTCTGTCCCTTCTCTCACCCTTCCACGCCTTCCCTGCTCCCCTAAGCGCCTTCGTCCCTTCTCACTTGCTGCCCCCCATGCCTGGAACTCCCTCCCTGTCCACATCCGCCTTGCCCCCTCCCTTCATACCTTCAAATCTCTCCTTAAAACTCACCTCTTTCGCTCTGCTCTGTCTGACTCTTTATCCTGCTGAGCCACTATTCCTATACCTACGATCGGTTTACCCTTATCCTTGCAACATGGACCTGCCTGCTGTCATTCTCATCGTAACCAAGCCAAGTACGTGCACTTGAGACCTCGCATCTTCATGAATGTTAGACCCCTTGTCTCTCCCTCTGTTCCCCTTCCTAAGTCTCTCCCCCAGCTCCTGTCTCTCAGATTGTAAGCCATAGGGGCAGGGACCGTGTCTATTTTATTACTTTGTAAAGTGCCAGGCAGGTACACTGCTTGCGCTATATAAATGTTTGTTAATAATAATAATAATAACTGGTTATCCAGTTTATGCTTGCCGAGTCTCTTCATTCTGTCCCTTAATCACCCAACCATCTGTCTCTTCTTAGGAACATTTTACTTTCCTGAATAAGGGTCCTATGAATGTGGCCCAGAAGCTTGCATACTCTCACCAACAAAAGTTGACCTGACAGAGGTATTATGTGAACGCTTTGGGTGTTTTCAGATGAGCAGCAGCCCTGCTTCTTCTCCGCTTCACCCCCGGTGGCCCGTCCATCTAAAGGCAGCCTCCCAGATGTTGAAGTGGAGCAGGCTATGCCTGCTCCAGGGCAGTCCCACCAGCAGCACTCTGGAACATCCTGCAGCACCACTGGCAAAGCGAACTGCCCAAACCCAGAGCACCAGCCAGAAGCAGCAGTCCATCTTATGTGCAGACCTATGCTGACCATTGGCCTGGGTAACACCAGGTGTTTTTAGATGGACCACCCCTGAACCTGCTCCAGGGGTGGCCAACCCTGCATCTCCCACATGCAGCCCCAACAGCGCCAGGTAGAAATGGACCCAGCAGCTGCCGCAGCCCATAATCTCCCCACGCGGCACCCCCGTGTCCCACACCATAGAGCTGCAGGCAGATCTCCCAATACTCTAGGCTGCTGTCCACAGCTCTATGGCATTGCTGGGGCAGGCTGAAGCAGAGCTACAGCAGCCCATCTATATTGCTGCTCTCCCACTGGCTAGTGCTTTCGCCATTTCCTAAAAATAACAAAACATATAACAAATAATTTATACACATAGTTCCCCCGTCAATGGTTAGAAGCCGAAAACAGCCATCAACAAAGTTAAACCATGCTACAACTATTACAATGTAGAAAATAATATGAAATTATTACTTTACATGCTGAGTTTTAAGTTCTGTCTTAGTTTAGTTATCAGATGTAAATATGTTGTGACCGTCTGTAACCTTTGAACATCTGTGTGGGTCATGATAAATTTCAGTTTGTAAACAGGGTCCCAATATCTCCTATGCCCCAGTAATCTGTTAAACCAACACTGTCTTAATTCCTCCAAATATAAACAATTCAATATGACATGATGTATGTCGTCTATTTGGCCTAACCCACAGGGGCATAAACGCATCTCCCATGGTGTCGAGGCAAAACGCCCCTCAATTATTTTAGAGGGAATTAGCTGAAGACAGCTCAGTGTATATGCCCTCCTCAGCTTAAAACTCTGGAGAATATTTAAATATATCTCCCTACCCCAGGTTTGCTTGAGTACTGGGTAGAGGAGCGCCACTGTCGACGTATTGATGGTAGCCATATCAACTTGCTTAGCAAAGTCGAAAAGGTGCTGCATCACAGTTTCCTTGACTATCTGATAGAATGTCTGGAGAGAGATTAGACTCCCGTGTCCTAAATGGATCAGTAAATCACACAGAAATACAAGCCAAGGAAACTTTACTTCGCTTGTTAGCATTTCGTCCCAGCAAAGCCTGGTCAGGAAATTCACTTTGTGTTCCAAAAGCTTAAACCAGTACTGGAGCAGATTTTGTAAAGCCCTGATTTGCACAGATACTATCCCTACTTCAGTTCTAAGTAAAGTTGTTAAAGAATGTTTAGGTACCCCCATGATGGTACAGAAAAAGCTATTTTGGAATCCTTCAAGTTTCTTTTCCGAATGCCCAGCCCAGATTTCTGCCCCGTAAATAGCCTGTGGGATCAGTTTCTGCTCCAATAACTTTATAGCTGGAGGAAATTGACAGCCTCCCTCCTTCCTCCAAAATTTGAGGAGTCCAAGGGCGTTTATAGACGATCCCGCTTACAAGCGGGATCGCCCAAATGCCAGCTTTTCCCCCGCGGCGTCTCTGCGTGCCGTGACTGCTGTTCAGACATGGCGCAGAGTGCGAGTGCACATGCGCGCCCTTCTGCGCATGCGCACTCTCCCGCAGAACCAGGAAGTGCGGCGTAAAGCCGGCACTTCGGGAATCTGCGTCGGAGGGGGCAGGATCGCCTGCCCCCTCCGACGCGGATTAAAAAGCAGGCCAAGCATGTAGACGAGTGTCAAGAAAGGCGGCTGATCAAAGGATCAGCCGCCTTTTTTGTCTCGTCTATAAACGCCCCAAGAGAGGACCGAGCCATCTTTAAATTAAGTGATTTAAAATGATGGGACCAGGTTCCTGTTGCAGAGAAAGTAAGGCCCAGATAGCAATAGGACTGGACCTGTTCCAAGATATCCTTGCCTATTTCCACTCATGGTGATAGAATTTTGGGGCAAAGACCATAATCTTAGTTTTACTGGAATTAATTGTTAAATCATTTTCTCTACAGTATTTTCCTAGGGCTGTGAGCTTCTGCCTCAGACCAACCCGAGAGGTAGCCATTATTAACATGTCGTCCACGTACAGCATAATATTAACTTTCCTACCCGCTATATATGCTGGGTGAAACTCATCTTTATCCATATAATCAATGATGTCATTAATATAAAAGTTAAATAATGCCGGGGCCAGCACACAGCCCTGCTTTACACCTTTGGAAGTGGGAATTGGGGCTACAAATTGCCCTTACTAGAAAGCCTTACTTTGATCGCTGTGAACTGGTATAGACTCTGGATCAGAGCCAGCAGCCTAGAGTCAATATCCTTCTCCCTGAGCTTATTCCACAGAATGTTTCTATTAATGGAATCAAAGACCTGTTTAAGGTCAACAAATGCTACATACAACCTCATTTTTTATTCCTCATATCTTTATCAACCAGAAAGGTAAGCATAAAACAGTGATCAAGAGTTGAGCAACCTTTCCTAAAACCAGCTTGCTCCAGTTTAATAATTCCAGTATCCTCTAACCACTGCTCCAATTTCTCAAGAAGGGATCTTGCATATAACTTAGCAGATAGACTAATTAAACTAATAGGCTGGTAATTGCCAGGAGAGTTCCTGTCCCCCTTTTTATATATGGGAACAATCACATTGATATTCCAGCCATTAGGAATAATCCCAAAGACATTTATGTGATTAAAAAGTCTCCACAATATCAGAGCCCACCACTCCTTAAATCCCTTTAGCAGCTCACCCATTACCCCATCCTCCCCAGACTGGAATTGCAGTTGGTCATAAAACTATCTGACAGAGCAAGTTAACCTTTCCCCCGCATTGCCTTGCATGAGTGTCTGTACATTGTACACAGTATGAGTGTGAGAGCAAATGGGATACGAGTGGAAAGTGAAAGATTGTTCTTTACACCTTCCTGTTTTGTTGTTTCCCCCCTTCTTTTGTTTCTCTTCTCTCTCCTTTTTTCTTCTCATAACCTGATGTGCTGGTGCCTGACAGCTGGAGGAACAGGGCTGAATGCTCTAATTATCAGGTGATTCCCTTGGGAGTAACCAATGAGAAAAATGGGGGCAGACTAAAAGATAGCCTTTTAAGAACAAGAGGGGCGAGGTGAGGCAGGACAAGGCAGGAATGGGGTGGAACATACAGAAAGCAACTAAGGAGAACTTGGGGAAGGGGTGCCACCTTTCTTGTCTTTTGTTTGTTGTTTTTATTTTAATGGCACTACCTGGTGTTTCTGGAGAAATTGCCCCAGTGCAATAAACTGGGGTTTTGTGTTAAACATCTGCTCAAGCACCTGTGTTTATCCTGCCACTAGTCATGTTGTCCCTGGACTATTGGCCTCCATACATGCATTTCCTAGTAATAAAAAAGGAAAGTTAGAACTGTAAGAACTACCATGTCAAAGTGGCATAAAAATGCCTAGATGGAAGTGATTTGCACTTCATTCCATTTCTTCTAGTGAACAAGTGACAAGGGGTCAGTTAAAGGAGATTTAGGTCTCAGGCCAGGCCACCCACTCTGCTGCCCGGCCGGACTATTGCCACCAAGGATGCCTCCCCATATCTCCCTCGCCTCCTCACCCTCTATTTCCCCTCTCCTTCTCACCCTGCTGATGGCTCCCCTCCTTCTCCCTCTCCCCTCTCCAAAGGCCTTTCTCCAACCAACCTACCACTTTTTCTCACCCATGCCCATTCTCTCTCCTCACCCTCATTCCCCCTTCCCCATTCCCTTCCCTGTAAGCCCCCTCCACCCCCCACCTCCCCTCATCCATACCTTCCACACCCAGACACTCCACAGCCCACTGTGGCCAGTGTGAGGTCGGTGCAAGACCCAAACCCTACAAACCCGGCTGCTCCACATCCCCCAATCTCATCCGCATCCCATGCCTTCCCCGAAACCAAGTACCTTTCTCCTGCTCCCTCTGAAACTGCCGCTCTTCCGTGGCTTGCCCCCTTCATCCATGATCTCTTCCTCTCTCGCCCCTTTCAACTCCTTGCTCTTACATAAACCTGGATCTCTCCCTCCAACTCTGTTACTCCAGCCACTTTATGCTCGGGGGGGGGGGCTTTCATTCTCTCACCGACCCCTGAGGGCCAGGGGGGTGGCGTGGGATTCCTCCTTGCCAAACCCTGTCAATTCCAAGCCCTTTTCCCTCCTCCCTCCCTCTCCTTCCCTTCCTTTGAGGCCCATTCTGTGCATTTAATTATACCCCCCCCTTACACCTTCGTGTTGCTGTCATCTACCGGCCCCCGGGTTCCCTCTCCTCTTTTCTCCCAGACTTTGAATCCTTGCTCACCTTCTTCCTTTCTGATGACATGCCTGCTCTCATTCTTGGTGATTTCAACATTCACGTTGACACACCTTCCATGCCCTCTATCTCCCGCTTTCTCTCCCTGACCTCCTTCTTTGATCTCCGACTCTGGACTGACTCCCTCACCCATACCGACGGCCGCTCCCTTGACCTCATCTTCTCACGAAATTGCTCTCTTGCTGACCTCTCATTTGATCCCTGCCATAATTCTGATCACTTCCTCGCCTCCTTCAGCCTCTACCACCAACCCCCCTCCTCCTCCCCCTCTCCGCGTCCCTTCCGCAATATGCAGGCCATTACCCCC
>QEPC01011255.1:1266249-1276927 GCA_003113815.1 Sphenodon punctatus | reverse complement strand
TTTTTTTTCCCCTTAACTTGGGGCTTTAAGTTTTACATTGCAGCCATTTTTAAATGGCTGCAATGTAAAAAAATCCGGTACCCGGAATCCGGTACCCCGGACCGGATTACCGGGTCGAATCCGATAATGCCAGTACGCCCGGTACCGGCATTATCGGATACCGGATTTTACCGGTTTCCCGCCCCTACTAGCTAGATATACATAGTACTTAGCTTAGTTATAGAGATAGATAGAGATACAGTGTGTTTGTAGGACAAGGCCTTTGTAGTTAATTATTAGGATATTCCATTTAGTTCAATAGGTTTTAGAATAGTTAATAGTTTAGTGTAGAGATAGATAGATAGATAGATAGATAGATAGATAGATAGATAGATAGATAGATAGATAGATAGATAGAAGAAACAGCCACTCCAGCCCCAGGACCCAACATCAGGGTTCTGGGGCCTATGTTACTGGCAGGGAGGGGGTGGCCAATACCTAGAAGCTGCCACTCTAGTCCCAGGACCCACCGTCATGGGTCTGAGGCCATCATTCCTCGCATAGAGGCAATGTCATTCCACCGCACCAAGAAACAGCCACTCCAGCCCCAGGACCCGCCATCAGGGTTCTGGGGCCAAGTTATTGGCAGAGAGCGCTGTGGCCAATATGTATCTAGAAGCTGCCACTCTAACCCCAGGACCCACCATCATGGGTCTGGGGCCATCATTCTTCGCACAGAGAGCCTTTTTCCGAACGCCCGAACCAAACATGACTGAACCAAACGGCTGAACCCAAATGCGACAACCGACCTGAATGGCCGAACGGAATGGGCGAACCAAACCGAATGGCCAAACCTGAACCGCGATATGTTCACCCATCCCTAGTGGGGACAAGATGGAACCCTGCAGGACCCCACAAGGGAGCTCCCAAGGGGATGACAAGTCACCACCCATCGCCACTGTCAGGGTTCTCTCATTCAGGAATGAGCAGAAACCCTCAAGAGCAGTCCCGCACACCCCCACCAGGTCCCACAGCCATGTCAACACTACCCCACAATCAACTGTATCAAAGGCCATCGAAAGATCAAACAAAATCAGCAAAATACAGTTTCCCCTGTCGATTTCCAAGCGGAGATCATCCACCAAGGCCACAAGCACAGTCTTGGTGCCATACCCAGGACAAAAACCCAACTGACAAGGGTCCAGGAATCCAATAACATAAAAATGCACCTGGAGCTGTGAGGCAACTACCCGTTCAATAACCTTCCCTAAAAAGGGAAGGTTAGAGACAGGATGGCAGCTGGGAGGAGAGTCAACATCAAGAAATGGTTTCTTGAGCAGGGGATGATGGATGAATGCAGTTTTTAAGCCGTCGGGCACCCTGCTCTCCCAAAGGGGTGCATTGACAACCCTGGACAGCATCAGCTTCACTCTCTCCAAGCTGGCTTTCACCAGTCAGGACAGGTATGGATCTAATTCACAACCTGTCACTTGCACCACTCCAAGCACAGCCTCCGCATCAGTGGGTGAGATGAATTGAAGCTGATCCAAGCAAAACGGACAAGACCAGGTCTCCCCTGCCTCAAACTCTGACTCTCTGCACTCAAAGTCTGCCTCACCCTCCACGAGGCCTGTTGACATTCCGGCAAAGTTGTAAAACCTGGCTGTTCACCCAGGCCTTTGGGGAGGGTGGGGTAAGGGGGGATTTTTTTAGCTCCCCCACCTGATTCATTATTTATTATTTATTATGTATCATGAAGGTCCTGAGCCCTGTTTTAATAATTTATATTGTATTGATGATTTTAAATTGTATTTTATTGGATTGTTTTATTGTTGGAAGCTGCCCCGGGCTGCTTGCAGGAGGGATGGGGTACAAATTTATAAAATAAATAAATAAATAAAGTAGCAGTGTCCAAGTCGAGCCAAATACGAGTGACTTTATCTGCAAAGTAAATGGCAAGTCATCACAGCAGGCAGCTAGTGACTCTAACTTAAGGGGTGTGCTCAGGAAGAGGAGGAACTGTGCCATGGATCTGTCCCCTGTCATTGTGTGCATGCTTTCATTTCTGCTCCCCTTACCATGAACTTAGTCTTTCAGACCTTGGGGGTAGGAACTAGATCTAGCAACCAGATCCAAAAACTGAAAAGAAGCCAAATAAAAACTAGCCACAGGCTGCATTTGTCCCCCAGGCTAAAGTTCCTAACCTTGATCTAGAAGATCAAATTGCTTCAGGGATTGATCCACCTTAGCAAAACATTAGAATACCATACCTCTGCAAGCCCTGGAAAACTACACGGGCAATAGAAAATGATGTCTTCTTGCTATGAAAGGTCTGTGCCTAGAAGAATCGTGCCCCTCTTTTAAAAGAATCCCAGAGAGTTGTGAGCTAGTATAAAGGCAGCAGCTTTAATTATCTTCTCTAATCTTACCTCTATATGAAAGCAATAGCAGTCACACAATGAGGGTCGAGGTGCAATGCTAGCAGCCCCGCTGAGTAAAGCAATCCAAAGGTGAAGAGACAACAAATTCAAAGAAATTGCTCTTCCCGGAGCCTTTGGATCACCTGGGTAATGTACCATACCACTCCTGCTGTGGTTTACCAGATTGTCTACTTTACTATCACAGAAGCAGCTCTAGTATGGCATTATAGTTCCTGGAGAGAACTCATAATACAGCCTGTTAGCAATATGCTACACTGAGTCAAAGGTTTGATTTTCTGAGTAAATTTCTAAACTGGCACAAAGTCAGTCACTGAGAAGACAGAGAAAAGTGAGTGGACGATGGGTAAAGGGGTCTGTCCCTGAGGTCCCTCCTTCCTTTGCTGCTGCCCCATCTAGAAGGCTTGGAACTTAGGGTGGCCAGATATGCAAATTTTAGAGGACACATGAGAAATACAGGTTGCAGGGCTCCAACGCAACTCCACAACCTGAATGTATCATAAGTGTCCTCTAAAATTTGCATATCTGGCCTTCCTATTGGGACCCGATGGTGGCAGGAAACTTGGGCAGAACAAGGAGAGGGCAACAGCCCTTGTCCTTTCTCATGCTAGAAGGGAAGGGTGGGCTTGGGAACATCAGGGAGCAAGAGACACAGGGGCCCAAAATTAACAATGTTCTGGCTGTGCCCCTCTCTCCTTGGAATATCCCTCACCCACATTCTGTACCGGACAGAGAGATTTGCGTGGGATGGAACTTTCTAAAAAGACAAATGATGCTGCCTTTCCAGATTCCATCCACTTCCTGGCAATTTAAAGGGAAAATGAAGATGGTTGAAATCAGCAACAGGCCTGAAAAATCGCATGAGTTAAGAACAGACAGTTCTCTCTCATGTTCAGCATTGACTTCACACCTTCTATTCATACATATTATGTTCCTAACACACCACTAACTGCAGTTATTTGTCTAATGAAAGAGTAAAATCTTCTTTCTTAGACTGGACATGTGGGGGAGCAACTGCTTCAAGGCACTCAATTTGAGGTCATTTATAAAAACTACAGTTCTTTTGTGTGTTTGTTTCCAAGTGTTTCAATGTTTTAATATCATCAGTTTTCAATCTGAACACATTCAGATATAAATTGAAAGTGATAATAATTTGACATTAAAATTATCCTCAGAACACCCCAACAGCGCAAGTCCCATTGAAGTGAATGGAGCTTGCAACAGTGGAGGACTTTAAGGATCGAGTTAATAGTCTGTGCCTTCTCATGTGTCGTTATCCAGGAAAGAGCTATTAATTTTGCTGTAAAAGTTTGGAGAAGGGAATTTTACTGATCTCATGACAAAGAAAGCTAAACAAACAGGCACACTAGTAGCTAAAAATGTTGCTATACTAATTCTACTGGCATTAAAGATCAAAGAACACTGCAATGTTTGACAAGAATTATGTGACAGCATTTAGGATTAGAACACAAATGCCTTTCAGAGCTCCTTGGGAGAATCTACCAATGGTCTTTAGGGGCAGCAATGATTATTATTAGGAATGGGCAAACAGAAAGCTGTTCGGATGTTTGGTTGTTCGGTTTGAAACCTGAGTTCGGGTTCGATGGTTCAGTTCAGCCGAGTTCAGGTTGGCCGAACTTGGCCAAACAGTCAAAAATAGCACTATCGAAACTGAAACTGAACCGAAACTGAAACCTAATTTTTGGCCCCGAAAAGACGTTTTCCCTGCCCCCGGACTCATCCGAACTCATCTGAACATGACCAAACTGTTCGGTCATTCAAGAGTTCAGTTCGGACGTCCGAACAGATCGAGTTCGGTCTGAACTCCGAACATCCGAACCGCGTTCGCCCATCCCTAATTATTATAAGCCTGACATTTTCCCTTGTTAAGTATGTTAGAAAATACTGTTGCAGTTGTGTTACACAGACAGGAGGAGATGAAAGATCAAATGGCAAAGCCTGGCTTCTAAAATTATGGGTACTATTTTGTGACCGTGTTTATTTTTTTTTGTGACTTTTTTGCACATGGCGTTTCACATTCCAGGTTTTGTTCATTCAGAAACTTGATGCCAGCAGTGAGGCCTAGATTTGATGCTGTACTATCTTTGGGTGTTTTCAGATGAGACACTACCCTGCATGGCCATCCATGAGCCATGGATCTGACTGCCCATCTGAAGAGCACACACCAGTCTCAGTCACTCACACAGAGCACTGCCAGGACATCCAGAGAGCACTGTGTGAAGCAGGTCAAATATGTGGTGGCTGCCTCAGTGGCCACAGTACCACACTGGGAGCTACACATTTGATTCACTCCCCATGCACTCCACATGCATGGGTGCTCCACAGCAGAGCCACGCAATGGCCGCAGACTCCCTCCTGCCCCCATTTGCTTGCTCGTCTGAAAACACCCTTTGTTACACACCACTGGCATAAATGGGGATCCACTAGTGGCAAAGAGCTAGAGCAGTGATGCTTCTTCCACTTCCCTATTTCTGGTGTAGCTGATCCAGTTAGCAGAGAGGCTAGAGCATCAGAGCTTGTCCGGCAGCTGCCGTATCTGCCCTTTTTAGACAGTTTCTGCAAGTTCTGCTCCTCAGCCTTCAGTCTGCTCTAATTTACCCCAGGAGAGTGACACAATCACCTCTTTGATATCCCAGGGCTTTGGAGTTAAAGCCATCTTTGAACATGTACAGAATGATGTCAACCCACTGGCAACAGCTGAGGATCTTTTAGTCTGACCACGCAAATTTTGTACATCTAATTAGAGCATAGACTTTACAGAGAGAAATAGTCATGTGACAGAGTCACTGGGCACATTCCCAGGTGACAAAACCCACTCTAAACTGTTTCCCCCAGGGGGTTTTGATAGTGTGAAAAGATTCTTACACAAGATGCTTTGACAAATAACCCACACGAATGAGGAGGCAAATGGAGATTTAACAATCAAGCTCTCTTCCTTATGCATATTGCTTATTATGTGAGAAGGGACACTCCCCCCTTTTAGTCCACCAGCCTCATTGAGAGACATGGGACAGCCTGATGAGATTGCAGCAGCAGCACCTGAGACAAAATTCAAAGCAAGAGGAATGTGTGATAAGAGATAAGGTACAATTGTTCTCTCCTACAAGATATTGAAAATGCGAGAAAAGACACTCTTGTGAATGCGCCCACTGTCAGTCCTTGCAGAACCAGGAACATCGGACTGGGGTAAGGGCCTGCAGGAATGCTTCCTAAAGAAGCAAGCAGGCTCCAAAAGGCATTTGGTCCTTTAAGGGGCCAAGTGGCTAAGACGCCTGTGAATGGCAGCTGAGTGGCTCTACTTGGGCATTGCTCCATAAGTCAACTGAGCCTGGGCTAGAAAACGGAGCTAGAAAGCTCAAAGACAAAACAGCGAGGGAAAGGCAGTGAGCCAGAGGGTAGGGATATGCGAACGGGATTCGGAAGTTAGGAGTTCAAACCAAACTCAGTCCGTTTGGACGACCAAACACGAACACGAACACAAACTGACCGAACCGAACCGGATACCGAACTCTGAAACGACCGAACAGTTCAGTTGGTTCAGATCGCGTTCAGATGCTTTGGGTGGGAGATACGTGACCAGTGAGTGACCAGTTGACTACTGCCTGACCTGGGGGGTGGGGTCAGCTGAGGAGCAGACTTCCAGGCACCAGGGCTGGAGAGGCTTGGAGTAGCAACCAGCCTGCCCAATCACCATCCCTTTTCTCCTCAGACCACTGGCTTGACAGGCTGCGATTGGCCATGAGCTAGGCTGCACTGAGCCAATGGGGCTTGTGGTGAGGCGGGCACAACAAGTAACAAAACTCATTGCCCTCCCCACCCCCTTCCCAACACCTTCTGAGCTAGTCACTGTTCCTGACAGCAGGAATTTTCAGAAGGCTCCCTCTCCCAGCAGTTTGTTCTCCTCAATCCATTGCCATCCTCCTCCTATTTCACCCATCCAACCCCTTTACCTCCATATTATCATTTATTTAGATCATATTAGATAGATTTAGGCGTTATTTTTATTTTTTACCCCTCCCTGTGTTCTTCCTCCCCCCTCCATATATTCCATTCCTGATTCCCTTCCCCTCTTTTTGGATTTATTTAGAGTAGGATTATTAGATTGATTTAGGTTTCATTTCAGTTTTGAACCCCGCCCTGTGTTCCTTGTGCCCCCCCCATCCCTGTGTAATATTGGATGGATAGATAGATAGATAGATAGATAGATAGATAGATAGAGTTGTTACTATAGATAGATAGGAGTTAGCTTAGTATAGAGATAGATAGAAATAGTGTTAGTTCAGTTTTGATAGACTGTGTTTGTAGGACTAGGCCTTTAGATATAATATTTAGTTACATGGATTTTAGAATAGTTAGTTAGTGTAGATATATTAGAGAAAAAATTGAATGAATGTTTTAAAATATATATATATATAATCATTGTGTGCTGCTGTGAAAGTCATGCCGCCATTGAGGGCGGCATGACTTTCAAAAGAAAGCCAGGTGCCTGTTGGCCTAAATGATTGCGCTGGATGGCCAGCCCTTCTCAATTGTAGAGGACATGGGCTTCCAATGGTGGATTAGGTTCCTGGTCCCCAACTTTAAGCTGTCATTCCGCACCACCCTCAGTCAGAATGCGGTGCCAGAGCTATACAGGGCTTTAAAGGAGCGGGTGCAGGAGCAGCTGGCAGGGTCTTGGGGGCCACCGTACACTTTACAACAGACCTGTGATCAAGTAGGAATGCACAGCATGCCTACCTGGCAGTGACTGCACAATGGTGGCAGGACCCAGAGGCAGCGCTTGGCAGTGGCAGGAGGGGTCCTGAAGCAGGGTATAGGTGGGGCTTGCTTCAGGCATAAGTAATGACAGCCCCCACACCTCAAGGAACATCGAGGCCACCATGGTGAGGGAGTGGGTCACGCCAGGCATGGTCTTCACCAAGGGGGTGTGTGTTCACAGACAACGTGGCCAATATACTCAAGGCAGTCCGTGACAGGGGCTTCACAAGCATCCCTTGCACCGCACACACCCTCCATCTCATGCTGAAGGACATTCTGGGGAGAAGGGGATTGGACCAGTCACCCTTAGCTCCCTGGTCGACTGGGGGAGGAAGCTGGCGGGGTTCTTCAACTGGAACATGAAGGGCAGCGAGCTCCTCCGGGAGAAGCAGGCCGAACAAGGGTCCCTGGTGCACCAGCTGGTCCAAGATGTCTCCACCAGGTGAAATTCCACCATCCTGATGCTCGAGCGACTTCTTGAGCAGAAAGTCGCCCTGCATCAGGTGGAACTGGAGATGGACATTGAGGCACCTCCAGGGTAACACAGGGAGGAATGGGAGATGATTGCTCAGACGGTCTTCATCCTGAGACCATTCCTGTCTGTGATGGAGACCATGAGCAGCTCCACAGCCACCCTCAGCCATGTGATCTCGCTGGTCCATAGTCTCAAGAGGAGCCTGGATGAGATTAGCAGGGGGCGGGATGTGACCCTCCGGGCAGGAAGCTCTCCAATGAGGCACTTGACCTGGCACGGAAGCTGAAGGCGGGGCTATGTGCGCGCTTTGATGAGCTCCTGCGCTGGGAGGAATATGTCCTGGCAACCATGCTGGACCCCAGGATTAAGGACAGCATGGCACATGAGACAGCAATCTATGGCCTCCGGAAGGGTATACTGGTGCAGAAGGTCCAGCAGGCAGAGCATGCAGTAGGATGCCCCTGGGGAGAGTGGGAGCAGCGACCTCTTCCAGCCATCTGGGTCTATTCCTGCCCCCAGCCCTAGCGGTAGCACCAGCACTAGCAGCAGGATGAGCAGCAGCAGCAGTAGCAGCAGCAGGATCCCTACTAGTGCCAGAAGCTCCTCCTGTATACAGTCCACTCTGGGGAGCATGGGGCCCAGCACAAAATGGCAAGCAGCGTGGCTGAGGGCAGTGGGGCAGGTGGTGCCCACCCAGAACTACCAGAGGGAGTATGATGGCACCTCAGCAGCAGTGGAGACCTACCTGGAGGAGAAGCTATGCATTGATCCCAGCAGCGATCCCTTGGCCTACTAGGCCGACAAGGCCAACGTGTGGTCGACCCTGTCGAATGTGGCCAAGGGTATCCTGTCCTGCCCACCAACCAGTGTCCCCAATGAGCGGGTGTTCTCTGTGGCGGGGGACATTTGCTCCCCGCACAGCCTGAGACTGGTGGTCAAGTTTTTGAAGGTGAATCTTCCGCTGCTGGGATTCCCCGAGCTACCCCTGGACACGGAGTGATGGTGCAGTGGCACACGCCATCCCATGCCAAGGGCAGTCGGGACGGGTCTCCTCCTCTTCCACCTCCTCCTCCTCAATCTGGGAAAGGGCTACTGCTCCTGTGCTGCTGAGGTGCTGTCCCTCCCTCCCAATGCCTGGCACCCACCCTGCCTCTCTCTCTGCCTTTCTCTCTCTGCCTTTCTCTCTCTGCCTTTCTCTCTCTCTCTCTCTCTCATACTAGACAGCCTCTGCTGCCTTATCATGACTGACCTCATGATGCAGGGTGGCATTAGGAAACAAACTGTAAGCCTGCCAGATGGCCTATGTCTACAAGATCTTGGCCCGGCTATGTGACGCTGACTGGCTCTCGCTCTCTCGCGCTGTACAGTCTTTGCTAGCCTATCTGAATGCCCTGCTGCCAATGTCCTAGTCTGCCTGCTCTACTGCCTCCCATGCCACACCACCTGTCTGCCTGCCCAGCTTTCTGCCCTCAAAGCATGCCTCAGTCCACCTTCCTGCCTCCCATGCCAAGGTGCCAGTCTGCCCACCCAGGTTGCCTAGCTCGAAGTCTGCCCAAGCCTGCCTTCCCTACTGCCTCTCATGCCACGCTGTCTGCCTACCCGCCTGCCAAGGTTGCAGAGCTCAAACCCTGCCTCCATCTGCCTGACTGCCACTCATGCCACGCCGCCTGACTGCCTGCCCTGGCAACCAATGTCTGCTGCTGCTAGTGCCAATGGCCCCCACACCTACATGCTGTCTGTGCAAAGGGTTTTGTACCCTGGCAACCCACTGTCTGCTGGTGCCAATGGCCCCCAGGTCAGGCATATATGCCGTCTGTGCCAAGTGTTCTGTACCCTGGCAACCAATGTCTGCTGCGGATGCCAATGCCACCCATGCTGTCTGTGTCACGGGTTCTGGGTCCTGTCATTCTTTGCACAGTGGCGATATCATTCCACCCCATCAAGAAACAGCCACTCCAGGCCGAGGACTCACCGTCAGGGTTTTGGGGCCAACTTACTGGCAGGGAGGGCTGTGGCCAATACCTAGAAGCTGCAATCTAGCCCCAGGAACCACCGTCATGGGTCTGGGGCCGTCATTCCTTTCACGGAGATGATGTCATTCCACCGCATCAAGAAACAGCCACTCCAGCCCCAGGAACCACCGTCAGGGTTCTGGGGTCAAGTTACTGGCAGGGAGGACTGTGGTCAATATCTTTAAGCTGCCACTCTAGCCCCAGAACCCACCATCATGGGTCTGGGGCCGTCATTCCTTGCATGGAGATGATGTCATTCCACCTCATCAAGAAACAGCCAGTCCAGCCCCAGGACCCACCACCAGGGTTCTGGGGCCAGGTTACATGCAGGGAGGGCTCTTCCCAATATCTTAAAGCTGCCACTGTAGTCCCAAACCCACCATCATGGGTCTGGGGCCATCATTCCTCGCACGGAGACACTGTCATTCCACCGCATCAAGAAACAGCCACTCCAGTTCCAGAACCCACCATCAGGGTTCTGGGGCCAAGTTACTGGCAGGGAGGGCTGTGGCCAATATCTTTAAACTGCCACTCTAGCCCCAGGACCCACTGTCATGGGTCTGGGGCCATCATTCCTTGCACAGAGACGATGTCATTCCAACGCATCAAGAAATAACCCCTCAGCCCCAGGACCTGCCACCAGGGTTCTGGGGCCAAGTTACATGCAGGGAGGGCTGTGGCCAATATCTTTAAACTGCCACTCTAGCCCCAGGCCAGGATCCATCCTCAGGTTCATCTGTCCTGTCATTCCGCTCACGGGGCACTGTCATTCCACCTTTTCTTTATGCAACCTGCTGTTCATGGTGAGAGAGAGAGAGAGAGAGAGAGAGAGCGTCCACCCACTGCTTGAATAAGAGACAGACAGGATTCCACCCATGCTGTCACCTGCACTATATGGCCAGAGAGAGAAAAAGAGAGAGAGAGGGGTTCCCAGCTAGAACGAGAGGGATGGGGGTTGGAGGGGGAGAGGTTGGTGTATCTCTATCCAGCTACCC
>QEPC01011255.1:1237360-1262052 GCA_003113815.1 Sphenodon punctatus | reverse complement strand
GGTGCGGTCCCTCCCTCCCAGTGTCTGACACCAGCCTGCCCTCTCTCTCTCTCTCTCTCTCTGTCTCTCTCTCTCTCTCATACTAGACGCCCTTGGCCGCCTTATCTGGATGACATCATGACACAGGGTGGCATTGGGAAACAAACTGTAAGCCTGCCAGCCGGCCTCTGCATAGACAATCTCGGCCCACCAAAGTATGTGACTGGCTCTCTCTCACGCGCACTGCACGGTCTTCACCAGCCTATCTGAGTGCCCTGCCAAGGTCCCAGCCTACCTTCCCTACTGCATCTCATGCCAAGATGCCTGTCTGCCCGCCCAGGTTGCCGCCAAGCTCTGCACCTGCCCCAGCCCGCCTGCCTACCTCTCATGCCACGCTGCCTGTCTGTCCGCCCAGGTTTCTGCCTAGCTCAAAGCCTGCCTCAGCCTGCCTCCTGCCTCTCATGCCAAGGTGCCTCTCTGCCTCCCCTGTCAACCTTGGGTGATGTGCCCCACTTGCCTGGTAATCCCGCTGCTGTTGTTTGCTGGTCTGTGGGTGCTCTGCTTTGGCAAATCCAAATGTGCCCACGCAATCCTGCTGCTGTCATCTGCTGCTGTATGGGAGCTCTTCCCTGGCAAATCCTACCATCCTGGCTCAGCTTCATGGGTGCAGTGCACAGGCAAATCCTGCCAATGCTATCTCTGCTGTTCCCCAGGTTCTGTACCTGGGTAATCCAATGTCTGCTCCTGCTGCCAATGCTGCCTCTGGGAAATCCAATGTCTGCTGCTGCTGCCAATGCTGCCTCTGCGGTGTCACTGCATCTAGCCCTAGGACCCACCTTCGGGGTTATGGGGGCATCATTCGGCTCAAAGAGAGCCATCATTCAGCAGCATCAAGAAACAGCCACTCCAGCCCTGGGACCCACCGTCAGGGGTCTGGGTCCTACGTTACTGGCAGGGAGGGCTGTGCCACTGCATCCAGAAGCTGCCACTGTATCCCTAGGACCCACCCTTGGGGTTACGGGGACATCATTCCACGGCATCATGAAACAGCCACTCCAGCCCCAGGACCCGCCATCATAGGTCTGGGGCCTACGTTACTGGCAGAGAGGGCTGTGTCCAATATCTAGAAGCTGCCACTCTAGACCCAGGTCAGGACCCACCCTCAGGGTTCTTGTGCCCTGTCATTCCGCTCACAGGGCGCTGCCATTCCATCCACCTTCTTTTCATGTACCTCAACCACCTGGAACCATTCCACCAGTTGGTTTTCCATGGTGGCTGCTTGCTGCTGTAGGCCAGCCACAGAGTCCCGGGTGGGCCACTCCACCTCGGTGCAATAGGCCCTTGCCACTGCAGACTCCCGGGGCCCAGGGGTCTCCACATCGGAGCTGGAGGAGGGGGAAGGGCTTTGATGGCATCTCTTTTGCATTGCCTTCCCCCCCTTCTTCTGGCACTGATGCTCCAGCTCCACAGCCATGCCAGAGTCCTGCCACCTAACTTTCTCCTCGTGGAATTTCTCCACATGGGCAATGAGTCCCGATGTGGTCCCCTCTCTGGCCCTCTTAAATCTTTTGCTGCAGATCTAAAGAACATAAAAAGACAGGAACATAAGAAGTGCCATACTGTGTCAGATCAATGGTCTGTCAAGCCCTGCCTAGCACCAGCATTCTGTCTCCACAAGTGGGTGGGTGGCCAATCTCTCTCTGCGGGGGACTTCCTAACAGGTCATAGGGCAATCAGTTCCCTATTGTTCCAGCCCCCGTGCCTTACTGTGCAGATGTCGTATTTGTCACCCTTCTCATACCACCACCACACATCGAACCTTGTCCACCCGCTGTCTGGGGGTGGCACTGGTGACCTCCGCCTCAGTGTCCTGCGCGCACTGGCACCAGCGCCAGCATCTGATTCCTCACCCTCTCTGAAACAGGAACGCATAAACAACACCTAAGTAATATCATGCATTTATGATGATGCCTCTAGTCCTCCCTCCTTGGGGTGCTAGGGATGGCAACGGGAGAAGGTGACCCTGACTGGCACGTGCAAATCCAAAAGACCTTGGTTGACATGTGCAAATCCTGTCCTCCTTGGGGCGCTAGGGATGGCAGTTGGAAAGACCCTTGCTGGCACATGCAAATCCTGCCTTCCTTGGGGTGCTAGTAGGGGATGCTAGGGATGGCAAATGGAGAGACCCTTGCTGGCATGTGGAAATCCTGCCCTCCTTGGGGTGCTAGTAGCAATGGCAACTGGAAAGACCCTTGATAGCACGTGCAAATCCTGCCCTCCTTGGGGCGCTATGGATGGCAACTGGAAAGACCCTGGCTGGCACGTGCAATTCCTGCCCTTGTTTGGGGGTGCATAGGGATGGCAACTGGAGAGTGGAGACCCTTGATAGGCTGGCACATGTTTGGGTGGGGATACTTGTGCTCATGCCTGACTGTTAGAAGAGCCCCCCACACTACAGTACCCTCTCTCTCTGTGGCAGATATCCGCTGCCACCCGCTGATGCCCACTGTTTGTGCCTGACTGCCCACCACCCATGCACCCACCCGCACGCCAGTGAGCTTGCTCTAAAGGATAGTATTCTTCTGTCCTCAAAGTAAAAAAAAAGTTTACAAACCTGGCAGGTGTGACAGCACCTCCTGTGCCCGCTGGCTCTTGCTCCTCCTCCTCCACCGAAGGTCCAGCAGCAGCAGGAACCTCTTCCTCCTCCACCACCAGCTCAGGGGCTGCCACCTTGCACTTCCCCCAGGCCCGACACTTAGTCTGCACCCTCTTCATTTTTTCTTTCAAACAAACACTCACACAGCCAAACAGCAAACAGTCACCCACACCAACTCACCAACCAGCCAAACCAACACAGTAAAACCAACACAAACCCAGTCAAAACACACCAAAACAGAACCAAACACCCAGACAGCCACACACACATGCTGTCTCCCCACACAAGCTCAGCACGCACTCAAATTTCCAGTTTCCAGCTTCCAACACGATCACAGGACCACGCGCTAGCTAGAATGGAACCGATCGCCGAACGGCCGAACTGAACCGAATGCCACCAAACCGAATGACCAAACCCGAACTCGGCAACCAAATGACCAAAGTTCCGAACCACGATCTGTTCACACATCCCTACCCGAGGGGTCTTCCCCTCCACAGAAGAGGTCCAGGAATGCAGTCCAATGTGCTATCCCTGGGAACTAGATAGCAAGGGCCCAGACAGGGGGGTCTCTCAGCCCAGCAGGAGAACTGTCTAGCAAGAGACCAGGCCAGTGCTGTCTGCTCAGAAGGAGATCTAGCTGTCAGGGAATGTGCCAGGCCATGGGGCCTGCATATCAAGTGTCTAGAAAACTCTTAATGACAGGGGCAAAATATTGCAAGAAGTATAGTGTGTGTATGGTTATGGAATCGAGACACTGCAGTGTGTAAACAAGCAGCTTTTTAGTTAGAAAAGTCTTGTTTGGATGGTTTTGAGAGGAAATCCTGCAGCAACTGAAGCTGGGGGCAAGGCAAACGTGTCACACTTCAGTAGATTTGTTGGACCTATTGGCCCATTCTGACACATGATTAGGATGAAGTCCCCTGACAGAGAACATAACATGTTGAACTAATAGATTCTAAATTTCATCTCCAGTAAGGAAAGCCATCTGATGTTGCTGGAAAAATAAGATTAGGAATGCAATCCTGATAAGAACCACCAGATGTGTGGTTTAATTGCCATGTGAAGCAAACCATTTTTGGAAGAATTTACTGAACTTTTGTGTTACAATAGCCATGTTCATAGGCACTTCTCAGTTATAGAATGGCAGAAAGCAGTAGCTCCTAATCAGCACAGGAAATGCTGCTATTTTGGTTTTATGAATCTAACAAAACTAGAAACAATGTTCTTAGAAAGCAACTTCCATACTTGAATCAGGAACATAAGAATTGCTACGTGGAATCAAACCTGTGGTCCATCAATTTCAATATTCTGCCTGCGACTGGTGGCCAACATTTGATGCATTAGAGGAGATGTTAAGTCCCCTGCAGTGGACAGATGTAGAATAATCTGCCCCCATGAACACCTCCTCTTTGTGTAAAGGTATTGGTAAGGGAGATGGGGTTTCTGGGACATGGGCAGTTGTTGGGGATGGGAACACTGGGCTGGGATTAGGGCTGGGCCAGTGAGTTGATATGTGAGGCTGTGAGTTGCAGCAAAGCAAGACCAAGGGTTGGACGCACAAGGTAGGGCTGGGAACAAGGATCAGAAGAGGAAGGCCAAGGAACATCAGCAAGGAACCAGGAAAGATGCATTCAGCCAGGAAACTGGGAGGCATGACAGGAGCTGGGAGGGGAATGTGACAAGGGCTAGAGGGTCAAGAGAGCCAGAACTGGGCTAAGCCAGGTGCTTGAGACAGGCACTGCTGCAGGACCCCTGGAGGTGCAGGTTCAAGGTAAGGGTGCAGATACAATAGGGACAGGTGGTGCTGTTGCACCAGGACCCAAGAGCCTCGGGGACCTACATTTCCTGTTGCTGAGAGGAGGCAGGGGAGGGGGGCACATCCATCTTCTGCCCAAGGGTCCATTCTAACCTAGTGAGAGCTGCAACAAGGCACACAAGGACCTAGGCACCCACAATGAATCTGGGGTGTCCGAATCAACCTGGGCCCCTTCGGGCACCATCAGTGCTCAAATCAGACCCAATGGGCTTCTCGAATGCTCTGACTGGTGCTGGATGGGACTGATGGGCTTGTCAGTTTCTCTGGGTAATGCTCACATTTTTGGGCATCATGGGCATCTGATTGGATGGTCCCCAAGTAGTCCATCAGGTGCCACCGGATGCCCAAAAATGCATGCATTGGCCACAGGTACTAATTTTAGTACTCCTTGCAGCTCTAAGCTATGCCTCTGCTTGAATGTCAGGGTCCTGACATCTTGTGCCTAATGATTAGCTTGTCATTGGCCCTGAAACCTGAGGGTTACATCCCTTTGCATAATTCAGAACCATTAACTAGTCTACCTCTGGATATTCTTGTCCTTTTCTTTGATTCATACTAAATTCTCGGCCTCCACCATATCATGTGACAGTGAGTTTCACAGTCTAACTACATGTTGCATGCATAAGTATTTACGGTTTTACTTTTGAATTTGACACCTTCCACCTTTCAGTTTAATTAAACGTCCCCTTCTTCTTGGGTTATGAGACATGGAAAACAGTAGCTTCCTATCTGTTTTCTCAATTCTCGTCCATTGTTTTGCATACCTTTAGCACATCTTGTCAAAATCATCTCCTTTCTAACGTAAAAAGCAAATTCAAAAACAGTCTCTTCCCAAGCTCATAAGAGCTCTATCATGCCCTTGCTTGGCCTTGTTCCCCTTTGAATTCAGCTGACCAGGTTTGTACACATTGTACCAAATGAGAATGAAATATCAGTTTGTATGAAGAAAACTTTTTTTTTCTTTATGTATCCTAATTTCCACCCTGTTTTTCATGTATCCTAACATTCAGTTTCCTTTTTGACTTCAGCTGAACACCGAGTAGAGGTCGTCATTGAGCTTCCCACAATCATGCCCAAGTCTCTTTATTTTCTAAATTGATGAGTTAGGGCTCATTCACACAAGCAGGAATGCATCCTTAGAAGATTGGGAGAGGGGGGACATATGCAAATCAGGCATGTCTTTCATCACGTGGTAATTTCCGGAGGCACGTGATTAAAACTTTTATGCACATTTACCAGGGCAATGATAGAGCTGGAGTTTGCAGCTCGGTCAATCATCCTTATAAATACACATAAAAGCTTCAGTCACGCACCTCTGGACATTCCCATGTGATCAAAGACACTCCTGCTTTTCATTAATGTTCCCTCCCCCAACCTTCTAAGGATGCACATGTGAATTATCCCAAAGTCTAGAACTTTAGAAGTATATGAATAATTCCATTTCCCCCATCAATGTGCATTGCTTTACATTTGACTGAATTTCATCTGATATCAAGCTGCCTATTCACTTAGTTTGGTCACAGTGTTCTAAAGTTTTTCAATCTTCTCCAGTAGTTCAATAATTTTGTTCAGAGTGGAAACAGAAAGAGGAGAGAAGTATTTATTGCCAAACTCATAAGACAGAACCTCTGTTTCTGAAGTGCTGGTCCCTTAAATAAATTGTTCTGTGCTGAATAAAGAAGGTATAACCTGAACTGGGAAATCTACACAGACACATTTACATGACCTAATTTACATGGCCACATATACATATTTGACATGACCTTATAGGTTTTCCACACACTACACTTTCAGATAACTGTGTGGGAGACACACTCCATTATAAAGCTATCTATAATTTAACCTTATTTACCTTGAGATACTAGAATACAAAGCATATTCAGAATTAAGATAGTGGAACAGCTCATCTTTACTTAAGCAAAAAGGTAAACAAATTAAGCAGAAAACACTGTGCACTTCCAGTCATCAGCACCACTTTCTCCGGCTTCCTATTTGTTCATTAAGTGACCTTAGCATCTATGTTGAGCTGTTGGCTAATAACCCAACTGCTAGGAATGTGTGAACGTGGTTCGGGGGTTCGAGGTTCGGCCCGAACTTGGGGTGTTCGGACCATTCGCGAACACCCTGAATCCGAACCGCCTCCCGCCTGAACTGCCTGAAAAAAGTTTGGGTTCCGAACCAGTTCGGGCGGGGGCACGGGGGGCAGGGAGGAACCCGGTTTTCCCTCCCCCCTTCCCCTTCAGGCTGCGTGGGTGAAAGGGGCACCGGGGAGCACCTCCCCCCCACCCTGCCCAGCCTCATAATCTTTTTAACCCCCACCCCAGGGATCGCCCTACCTGGTGGTGCCAGGACTCCGGCCCCGGGTCTGGTGGCAGTGGGTGCGGTGGTGGGTCCAGTGGTGGCAGTGCTCCGGAGTGCTTCAGGCCACTACTATGCCTTCCGGGTCAAACCAGAAGTCCTAGTAGTGGCCTGAAGTGCTCCGGAGCGCCACCTCCACTGGACCCGCTGCCGCCGCCGCTATCAAACCCGGAGACGGACCTACTGGTGGTGCTGGGGCTCTGGCCTTGGGTCTGGTGGTGGCAGTGGCAGTGGCAGCGGTGACAGGTCCAGAGACAATGGCACTCTGGAGCGCTTCAGGCTGCTACTAGGCCTTCCAGTTTGACCTGGAAGGTCTAGTAGTGGCCTGAAGCACTCCGGAGCACCACCCCCACCGGACCCCCTGCTGTTGTCACTGCCAGACCCAGAGCCCAACCTACCTGGTGGTGCCGGGACTCTGTTCCTAGGTTCGATGGCAGCAGCAGCAGCGATAGTGGGTCCAGCGGTGGNAAAAAAAATTACGAGGATGGGCAGGGTGGGGGGGAGGTGTTCCCTGGTGCCCCTTCCACCCATGCAGCCTGGAGGGGGGAGGGAAAACCAGCCCTCTCCCATGCCCAAACGGGTTCCGCCTCCTGTACCTATTCCGACTGAACAGGCCAAACCAAACGGTTTCGGGTTCGGCCAAACCCTGAACGAGTCGAACACTGAACCCCCCGGTTTTCACATATCCCTACTAACTGCTTTTCAGCACTCACTGGACTTTATCCCAATGAAGCAGTGTTCTCTCTCACTGTGGTGATTGAAGTCTTTCAGATGGTTGTCTGCTATTACTTTTCCTTCTTCAGTCTTCCTTGTACCAATCCTAAACATACTTGTGCTGGTGGAATCACAACCAATTCAGTTCTATTGGGCCCCTTGTATTTAACCATTTAAAATCAGTTAACTGTATGAATGCACCCTCTGTACCACGGATAGCAAACCTCCAGCCTTTGGCCCAAATACAGTTCCACACCCTTTAAATCTGGCCCACTCTGACTTCCCCATGGTTGCTACTAATGGGTGTTAACAAACATGATGGTGGCCAGCTTTGGTTCGCAGAGGCCTGCTTTGACCTGTGAGCCACCAGCACATTTGTTAGTTCCTCACCAGATGTTCACCTGTGATTGCTCCTAGGCGTGTTGGCTGTGAGCCCGGACTGTAATCCCAGAGACTTCCGGGATTACATCCCAGACTACTGTCTGCCCAGACTGCTGCCTAAGCAGGCTATAATGTTTGTTATGGCCCACCATGACCCGGCCCAGATCGGGTCCACCATGGTGTCTGTTATTGGCTGCAAAAACTGCCCATCATGGTAGGGGGCAGGGCACTGGGTGCAGTGCAGAGACCCTGTCCTCCCCAGTAGCCCGACTGCCAGCATGTTTGTTGTACCAGTGGACCTGGTCGGGACCATGCTGTCAGTGTATTCCCAATCTAGTTCATGTTTTGATGATGGCATTCTGCCATCATGTCTAATAACACCCAAAGTGACCCACTGTATTGGCTGATGGCGGTGGATCAGTGGGAGAGGTCTCTACAGCTTCCTGCCAATATGTACACTCTAGCCCTGCCTCCTCCCACCCAGGCAAATGCTGGGGCTGGGACATGCATGGCAGGCAGGGAGGGGACTACTGCTTCCCACCAAGCAGTTGATTGTTGGAAAGCATCGGCCTCTACATCTGTGGTTTTGATTGGCCCACCAGCCAATTTAAAATTGCCAATGTAGCTCTGCCCAGATAATAAAGGTCCCACATCTTTGCTCTAAATATATTTGTATTACAGTAATGACTAAAATACCTAAGTAAGGTTGGGGGCCTACTGTACTAGATGCTGTAGAAGCACATAGTAATATCAACCATTCCTGCCCAGATTATAAGATGAATAGACACTTCAGAGAAAGGGTGGGGAACAGAGATGCACCATCCAGAAAAAGTGATCAGAATACTGGATGACAAATCCCATGATGCATAACAGATCAGCTGTTCTGTTCAGATCATAGTAGATTAGCTGGTCAGCAACAGAACTTTGTACAATGAGATAAATCTTAACATACTGGCGGTGGCAGCAGGTCTGGGGATCAGAGCATGATCAGGAAGCAGAAGCATATAGCATGGGCCCAAAGGCCCGGCAGTCTCGGTGCTTACCTGGTGCTTGGAGGCTGAGAGGGACTGGATGAGGGAAAATCATTTGAGACTGAATCCCAACAAGATGGAGGTGATGTTGGTGGGGAGGGTTGGGGGAGTGGCTCCCATTATCGACGGGGTCTGCCCCCCTCTGGCCGCTCAGGTCCATAGTCTGGGGGTGTTCCTCGACCCACAGCTCCACCTGGATTGTCAGGTGGAGGCTGTGGCGAGGGGAGCATTTCGCTAATTACATCTAGTGCGACAGCTGCAGCTATGTGTCTCAGACTCGGACCTGGCAACCATCATCCATGCTTTCATTACCTCTCGATTGGACTACTGTAATGCACTCTACATAGGGCTACCTTTGAAGATGGTCTGGAGGCTGCAGCTGGTGCAGAATGCTGTGGCCCATCTCCTAACGGGGACGGGACGCCGTGAGTACATTACACCTGTGCTCCGCTCTCTGCACTGGCTGCCTATAGTCTTCCAGGCCCAATTCAAGGTGTTGGTGATGACCTATAAAGCCCTAAATGACTTGGGTCCTGCTTATCTGCAAGACCGTCTCAGGTCCAAGGTAATTTTGCAGCCCCTGCGGTCGGCCTGGGGCACCTGACTCGAAATCCCCTGGGTATCCCAGGTGGTGGTGTTCTCTGTGGCCGCACCCAGGCTGTGGATCTCCCTCCCGATGGAGGCCCATTTATTCCCGGACCTCCCTTCTTTCCAAAGATCTTGTAAGACCTGGTTGTTCTGCCAGGCCTTCGGGGAGGGGGGGCTTGGGGGGGAAAGGTTTTTCTGACTTTTAGCATCCTTGCCTTTTAGTATTTTTGATTAATTAATTTTTTATTATTATTATTATAATAAACATTTGTATAGCACTGGCCATGTACCTGGTGCTTTACAGAACAAAGATAAAGATGTGGTCCCTGCCTACAGCTTACAATCTCAAAATACAAGGCGGGGCAACAAGGAGAGGGGGGGAAGGGAAGACAAGGGAAAAGCAAACAAACATGCAAGTGGCTGTGAAGTCTCAGGTGCGCGTGCTTGGCTTGATTACAGTTAGGTAGGAGTCTGCAGAGGAGGGTAGACCGTAAGTATTAGGGGGGAAACAACTAGCAGGCATTGGGAAAGGCAGCAAGGAAGAAGTGGGTCTTGAGGAGGGATTTGAAGGTGCGGAGGGAGGAGGTGAGGTGGATGTGGGTAGGGAGGGAGTTCCAGGCATGTGGGGCAGCGCGGGAAAAGGGACAAAGATGGTTAGGGAAGCATAGGAGATGGGGGAGATTGAGGGAGGGGACAGAGGAGGAGCGGAGGGCGTGTGCAAGAGTGCATAAGGAGATTAGGGCTGAGAGATAGGGGGGAGCTTGGCTGTGAAGTGTTTTATAGGTGAATACCAGTAGTTTAAACCAGATGCGTTCAGGAAGGGGGAGTCAGTGGAGAGAGGAGAGGAGAGGAGAGGCTGCATGTGGTTAAAGCGGCAGACTGAGTGAATGACCTTGGCAACGGAGTTTTGGATGGCGATAAGGGGGGACAGGTGAGAGCAAGGGAGGCCAGCGAGGAGTTTTATGCATGTTTAGTTTAAACATGTTTATGCATGTTTTAGTTTTAACTCAAAAACCACATGGATATATATTCTGAAGCAGAAAATCCATACAAAATACACAGTATACCTGCTTCAACTCTGGTCCAAATTTTATACAAAATAAATATATGCTCCAAACAGAAAGTTCCATACAAAGAAAGCCTTTGGTAGAAAGGGCAGCAGTATATACAATATATAACACAAGGATATATAGCCTCCTTGAAAGACAGGCAAGGTGTGAAATCTCCCCCTGAAGAAGCTGGATGTTCCAGCGAAACAACCGTCGGGATCCTTTTGTTATATATTGTATATACTGCTGCCCTTTCTACCAAAGGCTTTCTTTGTATGGACTTTCTGTTTGGAGCATATATTTATTTTGTATAAAATTTGGACCAGAGTTGAAGCAGGTATACTGTGTATTTTGTTTTAGTTTTATGCATTTTTATTGATGTTGTTTTGATATGTCATTCGCCGCTCCAAGCTGCCACTGTGCAGGAGGATGCGGGGTATAAGCACTTTTAATAAATAAATAAATAAATAAATAAATAAATAAATGGTCACTTTGAAAGTGCACAGCTATTCAGTAGACCAGACGACACAGTTCCTCCCATAGTTCCTCACTACATTCTGCCAGGCTTATGTACAAAGATTTCACTGCTATGCTGGAAATAGTTACCATTACATTTATAAATGTGTGGACACTGGAAGTCGGAACCCCTATATACATTTTATAGTCATGAGGAGGAGCTTGGAGCAACAAGACTCTTTCAAATTGGAAAGAAATGCTAAAAATAATATCATCTACTCTCTGATCCAAAGCCCAATGGCATTTATGGAAGCATTTCCACTGACTTAAAAGGACTTTGGGTAAGGTCATTAATGGTCAGGTAAAAAGGCTAATATTATTTTGACTTTCAGGATTAAATCAGATGCAAGAGGGTTTGTCTTACATAAATCTGTACATTGATATTTGGAAAGGTATGACCAATTAATAGTTAATTCAAGTGGAAGTCAGAACATAATTTTATTCACAGCCCATATATTGCCTGCTGCAGATGAGTCTGAATGTATCAACTTTATACAACAATTAAGTATATCATTCATTGCTATGCAATTCACTCAAGTATGAAACTCAATTATGTTTATTATCAAGAAAGGTTGGTACAAAGTGTGAAAGGAGCTTTTCAAACAAGTTAAAAATGAATGAAAATAACAGATTTTATGCTCAGAGCCCTCATCCTGCCCTTTGGAGAATAGGATTACCAGAGAGGTAGGTTTGTGGAAAGGTAGGAAATGAAAGCAACTGCACAGCGACAATAAAATATTTCTTAAATAGCTGTATTACAACGCTGAAATTGAAAGGAGTAAAAAGTGGGCCTGAGAAGTAAGATACACTGCTATGTGCTCAAAAAGAAAACATGGCTTATCTTAGGTCCATCTGCAGATGGCTAAACCAGTGTACACAAGCAATATGGAAAAGCAGGAAAGGCTATTTTGTCTTGCTTCTATTAGAGAGAGCGGGTCGTTGTTGCCATGTTGGTCCCAAATGTCTTGCTTCTGTTAGAGAGAGAGCCTGGAATAGGGCAAGGATTGTTCTGTCGCCTCATTTTTATTGTTATTTTTTAAAGAAAATATAAACTTTTTTGATGCCAGAAAGAAAAAATAGTTACAGCGATTTGTAAGAAAATTGTAAAGTACACTGACAATGTTAACCCCCATTCAATTTTTTGGCACCTACAAACTTACTTAATTGCATCTCTTCAGTATAAACTTCAGTATAACCTTCCCTACCATCCCTGACCCATCCCATAATGGAAGTCTCTCATTTTAATGGAGACTTCCCCTATTAAATTCCTGGCTTGTATTTATTTATTTATTTATTGAGTCAACATATTAGCTGCCCCTCCTACCACAGCAGCTCGAGGGAACGGACAACAGGACTAAAAGATAAAGATATAACATAATAAATCCTCTCCACAATATCAAAAAATAAATAATAAAATATAAAATCTATAAAACAACTCAGGCAGATACAACCTCCCCTCCAACACACACACACACACCCATCACCCGTCTCCCTCGCCAAAAGCCTGGCGAAACAGAGAGGTCTTACACTATCTTTGGAAATAGGGGAGATCTGGGGCTAGGCGGACCTCCATTGAGAGGGAGTTCAACACTCATGGTGCGGTGTCCGAGAACACCCCCTCATTGTCGCCACCCAGGATACTCAGGGAACTCTGAGGAAGGCGTCCCTAGCTGACTGCAGGGGTCTGTCCAGAGTCCGGGAGGATGAGGCGATCCTGCAGATAAGCAGGTTTAACATATATAAGAAACTATGACATAAATGTATCAAGGATGTTTGTATTGCTTTGTGTCTATAATCTGCAACTTTGATTTGCATTAAAATTGATACTGATTGGCTATTTATTTTATTGATCTCACATGCTGAACACACACCGATTTGTTTTGATAGTTGCTCCTGCAGCTGTATCAACTGTATGCTTTCAAAGTGCACTTCAGAGGGGAGGGGATAGGTAGGGGGGGTTGGATTTTAATGATGTTAAAGAAATGGGGGGTTGTTTTAAAATGTGTTAAAATTGATACATTGTATGATTATTGTTTGTTTTTATCTGTTGTAAGCCGCCCCAAGATGCCATAGGCATGAGGGGATGGCTAATAAATATGACAAGTAAATAAATAAATAAATAAATAACACACATAATATGGGCCCATTATGGCCCGCTGTGGCCCAAGACTCACCGCACGTGTAGTCCTGTGCCATAAGATGTTGACAAACTTACATCTGATGGGACTGCCTTGGGGTGGGTAGGTGACTGGCCTGGGATGTGCCCTGATCCTGATCCTGGATGCACATTTTAGGCCAACGGCTGCCCATGTGGGCCAGTGCATCTGTTTGGCCCCACCATCCCAGCCATGGGGTGAAGACCATTATGGCCAGGTGCCATGCCTGCCTGTCATGAAAGGAGGGGGTACTGGGAGGGGGGGATCTGGCCATCCAAATGTCTGTTGCGTCCCCACCCCTACCTGGGTCATGCAGGTGCTGGGACAGTTCTCTGGCAGCAGGCACATTTGTTCAGTGCAGGCCACTGACCCGGAGAGTAGCCACCTCTGTTTCCCACCCCAGGCCAGGCCAGAGAGCTCCCATACTGCCTGCCTGCATTTCTGTTTTTACCCAAAGTTAAACTGTCTGATTTCCCTGTTACATGATGCTGCTTCAGTCTCTTATCAGCTTTAAAAATAATGTGTTTATTTTTGTGGTCCTTTCACTGCAAAATATTAGTAATATCACATCCGTGGTAATAGCTCTATCTCCAGTTTAAAATAAAAAGAAATGTGCACAACAGAGAATTATTTCTTTCAGTAGAGATGACCAATCACAGTGTATTTTATCTTTATCCTTTTCTATATTGTTTGCACACCTCCATAAGAACATAAGTAGTGCCATGCTGAGTCAGACCAATGGTCCATCAAGCCCAGCATCCTGTCCTCTGACAGTGGCCAATTTCTATCGCATGGGAGAAGAACCAACAGTAACAATGGGCAATCCATTCCCCGTTGTTCACTCCCAGCTTCTGACAGTAAGAAGTTAATAGCCATTAATGGACCTACTCTCCAATAACTTATCCAGGCCTTTTTTAAACCCAGCTATAGTACTGGCCTTGACAACATCCTCTGGTAACAAATTCCATACGTTAATTATGCGTTGAGTGAAAAAGTGCTTCCTTTTATTTGTTTTAAATCTGCCAGCAGCTAGTTTCATGGCATGTCCCCTAGTTCTCCCCTCCTGTCTCCTGATTCCCACTTTTCATGTGAATATTTAATTTAATAGTGTCAGATCACTCCCCATAGAAAACACACAGAGGATTCCATAGTGGAAGCCATGGACGCTCTTTAGCAGCTACAGAAGGAAAGAACATCCAGCAGGATAATGAGGGTTATGCCTCAAAGAGCAGCAGATGCTGTGTGCTTCAACTCCTTCCCCCAATGTAGACTCTATGCAAACTCTACATCTCTATGCAAAAAATGCATAGAGAAATTTCCCCAGGAAGGACGACAGATGAGATACCCTATGTGTTAGTTATGAGTCTGAGTCTATGTATAAATTCCAATCACAACAGCCACATAATTTTGTTCCAAGGAGCCTTTAGTAGCTATAAATTAGGGCATATGCACTTGAATAGCAAATAGCAGAGAGGATATGACTCTCGCACCTGTATGCTACTGGTATGCATTCTGTGCTGCATCAGAGGAAAAGGCCCAAATTCTTTTTATGTTGATGGACACAAATGCAAAGGAGCTACATTTTATGTTTACAGCAGCAGTAAATTAAGAGGAGAAAGTTGAAGCCCTCTGAGAGCTATCAGATAGTTCCTTTCATTTCTTAATGCATAGTTGTCTGCAAAAGCATCTGTGGGATGATCCCAGCATCAGTCTTCAAAGAAAGGCTAGTATGATAGACGTGTGCACCAGGAACACATCTAATTTTTCATTTTTGTTTTTCATTTTTGATATTTAAATCTGTCATTTTCGTTTTCACAAATATCAAAATTTGGTTTTCATTTTTTATTTTGTTTTTTTATTTCCATTACTTTAAATGGAAACCACATTTTTGGCTGTAGCGTTTTTGTTTTTCATTATATTTGTATGACACCTGGGATAATTGTATCTCATATGGAAGGCATTAAGTGTACCAAATTTCAGAATTATTGGATAAAGGAATCAGATTTTATATGAAGTGTGTTATTTTATAAAAATCTGCATATACATGTCTGGCTGTAACACCTTTGTCTCTCATCTAAGGTGGATGAAACTTGGCAGGTTTATACAACTCCCCATGATTAATATCTATATCTCTGCCAACTTTCAAAAGGATTTGATAAAGGGTCCTGGTGGTATAAGCAATTCACTTATAAATGTACATCTAACTGTTACATTTTTGTAGTCCAACCAGTGTACATGGAATTTGGCAGGACAGTATATCACACTTTCATGATCATCTCTGCCAAATATCATAAAGATGTGATAACGGGTTCCAATTTTAAATGCCTGCACAGCATATGCAGAGAATGAGCCTATCCCAGGGATTCTCTTGCGTGTCACTGTGGTATAAGATCAGTTTGTGATGTCAATTGGCCAGCAGAAATGTCAACCAAATATCCTCATTCTTTGCTGTCACCATCCCAACTTCTCTCGCCCACTTGTTACTGGGAAGTCGGAAGCATCTGTTTAGTAAAGAGCCAATAGAGTTTCTCTTATGTCCTCTGTCACAGTGCTGCAGGATGTGATTGTGATGATAATTGGCCAACCTGGATGTGTAAACCATGGGTGTCTTTAGAAATAACAAAGATCAGGTGTCAAAACCCATAAGCATGTATTTGTCCATTGTGTCTAAGCACCATAACAAACCCAACACCAATTTGGCTACCCATAGAACACACGATGTGAACACCTTGCATCACAAAGACAATTTGCATGTTCCAGCTAAACATATGGCCAATGTTGTGTCTAATGATATCAGGTGTGTTAGCAGGGGAATGAAGCAGCAACACTTGTGTGTGCTGAGATTGGGTGGCGAGCAAAACACCAATGTACCCCAATATGGGCTGGGTGTCTAAGCAGCACTACATGGTGAACACAGGGCCAAACCAGTGTTCATATCAAGGACAAAATACACATTCAGACCCCCATTGACATTATGTCTAAAGACACCGTATGTCTCCTGATTACTGGGATGCTATTCCCAAAGTCCTAGTTACATCCCTTCTGTGCCTGCCTCAGGACCACCCCCTATGCTCACCTCAAAGCCACCACCAATTGGTCCTGTAAAGCTGAAAGCATGTAGTAATTGGCCAGTGAATGTGTCTGTCCGTCTGTTGGGTTGCTCCCCATACTCCCTCCTACAGCCTCCCTCCATGCCAGATGCCTGTTTCTGACTGGTACTACATATGCTGCTATTTATTTGAATAATGGTCTTCAAGGGAAAAATTTCAATTGCTTATAAAATTTGGTCACTTTATCAAATTGTCCTGTCATTGGGCAGAAATGACAGGGAAGATGTGTGATAAATTCTGCCAAATTACTTGTAAACAGGTTGGAATATAAAAATGTTAGTCAGAAATGCATTTTCAAGTTAATAGCTTATAACATCAGGCCAGTGTATCCAATATGTCTACAATTTGGCAGGAGTGTTAAACTTATGGAGCAACATAGTATTTCCAGGTTTCATGCAAATTGAATGAAAGATTTTAAAAAGTTGTAGCCAGAAATGTGTATGGCGCTTTTCATAAAATCACAACATTCAATTGCTTCTTAAATTGGTCCCCTTTAATAAATTGTTTAGAAGGTTGGTACACATAGTGCCCTCTGTTGGAGGTATAATCTCCCCAAGTGTAATCAGAATTGAATAAGAAACAAAAAGGTTATAGCTGGAAATGTTTTTCAGTGTTTTCCCATTATTTCAAAAACAAACATTCATTTCTGTTTTTGTTTTCATTATTATTATTTGCCATTTTCATTTTTACAATAACAAAAATGAAAATCTAAATTTTTGTTTTTGTTATCATAATAACGAAAATGAAATGCACACCCCTATTATGAATGAATGCACATTAAAGAACTTCAGGCACCAGAACCTTTAATTTTTTCCCTTGTCTGCAGAACAGTGGCAGCACCACCACCCCCAGAAAATTTGGGGCACTGCCCCCCTAGCACCATGGGGGGACCCCGGGGCCTGCCATTTTAAAAAAACCAACAACAAAAAAACACGCCACCGGTGCTGACAACAGCAGTAGCCTCCCAGAGGCTGCTGCTGCTGTCAGTGTCTATCTCCCCTCCGGGACCCACTCTCAGAGCCACTCTGAAAGTGGGTCCCAGAAGGGACAAAAAGGCTGAGCTACTCAGCCGCCCAAACCGCGTTTTCTATTGAAAATGCGGTTTGGGCAGCTGAGCCCCTAGTCCACAGCACGCATAGGACATGCTGTGGAGGGAGGGGCTAGACTTCCATTGTTCTAATGGGTGCAATGGATCCTCTCACCTGGGCGCTTGTTGCAAGCACCCAGGCACGAAGCTTTGGGTCGGGCGGCTGAGGCAGAGACCAGCGCGCATGCACACTGCTCCCTGCCTCAGCTGCACATGGAGTCAGTCAGGGATAAGGCTAAGGCTGGCGGCGCGCTCTCAACAGCGCACTGCCAGCCTCAGCCACTTCCTGGACCCTGCCTTGCCGCTTTCCCCCACCCCCACCACCAATCTGCTGCTCAGAGCAGCGGGGGGAGGGGAGCAGCAAGGCAGGGATTTTTTTTATTATTATTATTTTTTTAGGTTTTAAATTGCCCGCATGTCCTGGCTCCGGAGGAGCAGGACACATGGGCAATCTAAAATAAGTAAAGTGCCCCCCCCCTCCACCTCTGCCTGCAGCTCGGGTCACTGGGGACTGCCGGAGCAGCAGCCAGATAAATGATCCCTCCCCCACCCTGGTCCCACCCCTCGAGGGTTCCCCACCCTGCCCCCACCCCCCGAGGGTGGGATCTTTAGATGTGTGTTCACATTAATGCTGGAAGTGGGATGCTTTTAAAATCCTCAGATGTAGCTGTGAGTCTGGTGATTTTTAGGTGTGTGTTCACATTAATGCCGGAAATGGGATGCTTTTAAAATCCCGAGATGTAGCTGTGATTCTGGCGATCTTTAGGTGTGTGTTCGAATTAATGCTGGAAATGGGATGCTTTTAAAATCCCGAGATGTAACTGTGAGTCTGGCAATCTTTAGGTGTGTGCTCTCAATGCTGGGAATGGGATGCTTTTTAAATCCCGAGATGTAACTGTGAGTCTGGTGAGTCATGGTCCTTGAAATTCCCCCCCAACACACACATGCAGCAGAGGGCAAGAATACTGCTTCAGAAGGGACTTCTGAAGCACAGATTGGGGTCCCTCCAACATACATGCAGCAAGTTCCTTCTTTCTGAAGCAGCGTTCTTAACCTCTGCTGCATGTGTGTGTGCCTTTGCTAAAACAGCTTGTAAGTGAGGTTTAAGGTTGTCTGCCTGCTTTTAAACCTGGCAGAGGAGGTGATTATATCCTGCCTAACCTAACCAAAATTGCTTGATTTAAGTAATGTAATGTCCATCCAACATTAACCCTTGGAACTCCTTGCTGCTGGGTTATGCCGCCTACCGTTGTCCTGGCTCCGCCCACCATTGCCCTGGCTCCACCCACCATTGCCCGCCAGCCTTATTGCCCCTCCAACCTCAAGACCCACCAGCCACTCCTGCTGCAGAGGTAAATGATTAAATGGTATTAGCCAGTTAAAGTAGAGCTTTAGAATTAGAATACACTTTTTTTACTCCTGCACCTTCTTTGTATTTTGTATTCCTCCAGCTAACTTTTCATCCCATTGTCTAGTTTTCTTTTCTTGTCACTTTATTATCCTCTGTGGGTTTTTGTGTGTATTTTTCAACCAACTGTGAAGAACATTGCAATCCCTCTTCTAACAAAACCCCCTCACCAAACAAAGCTTGGATTTGTAAAAGTGCAGACAGTTCATTTCAATTTGATTAACAATGCAGACTCCATCAGAGCCATGAACTTTTATTTTGCTTTCTCCCTTTGCATAGGATTTAATATCTTGACCTAGCCAGAACTTCAGTTAAAATTCGCAGAGACCTCAAAATAATCCCAACTAAACAGTGAATGTAAATGTTTGATAGTTACTGAAGATATATTTTCAGGGGGGAGGGGGGATGAAAAGGAAGCACATATCTAAATTTAAAATTATTATAACAAAACAAGAAAGATTACAAGGTTGGGGAAAGTGAAGCTGGCAGATGTTAGGAAAATCTTACATTTCATATATAGGCAAACCAATTCTTTCCCTCCATTTAACACAATTCCCTTTTGATGCAGAGAAAAGATATTGTGGATTAAATATTTATCTGCAAATCCATTTCATGAAGTTGTGAATGCCTCTGGAGGGCTACATGTTCAGACAGTTGTCTATGCCTCACTGGTGCAAATTTCAGTTTATACTTCAATGTTTGTTTGCAACATTTCCTGCCTCAGGTCAATATCTCCTTTTCATTTAAATATCAGAGGTGACTCTTCTACCCCTAAGCTGAAGCCAATTCATCATTTTCCCATTTTGTGTTTTATATACAAGAGCCTGGCTTTTAGCAGGAAACTAAGCAGCATTGTTTAAGATAATAAATCTCCATTAAACACACAAAAGCCTGCCAGACACCAGAAAAACAATCTGCTTAAGAATCAGGCAAATTTGAACATGTGTGCCCAGCACGTCTCTTCCTTTTAGAACAAGAAGTGACCTTGCCACTCATTTCAAAGGGCAAATTCATCTACTCATCTACTATATAAAAAGTAAAAACAAGTCAAATCATGAAGGCTGATGAAACAGACAGAAATCAGGCTGTTAGATGGTTTCACTAAAGCAATTCAACCAGTAGTACAGATGCTGACACTTCTCCAGATGTTCAGTTTCCTGGATGACTTAATTCCAGGTTTTTTTCCCATGATATTTATTAATAACTCATCTCCCTCCACCAGGGCCATGTGACTTTATGGCAAAAACAGGGATGAAAAGCTGTACAAACTTGCCATCAAAGTCTTTGTCCCTGGTTGGGACCTGGAGCTGTGTAACAGGGCTGTCGTGGCCGCTGCTAGTGAGTCTTCACAGGACAAGCCATCTGACTTTAGCACCTCTTCTTTTATTAACTAGTTATCGACTTGAAGCAGAATCTAGTCTTTTTAATTTTTATTTTTAGGGGTGGGGGGGAGGGTTAGGAGAACACCATGTGGCCCTCAGGTTTGACAGACTTAACACAGAAATCCAAACCTCCAGCTCCAGTGGAGGTAGGATGGAGGAGGTGGGTTCCAGCTGTGCCAGGCAGCAATATGGGTGGAACAGGCAGAGGATGAGAATGCAGAAGCAGCATTCACTGTCCCACAGCAGCTCATGCTGTCCAGGCTCCCATCCTGAACTGAATGTCATGGCATGGTACAACATGGTGCAGTCCCGGCTTCGAACCACAAATACCAGATTTCTCGGTGTAATCAGGTTCACTTGGAACCAAATACAGATGATAAGGGCAGTGGTTTGCTACTTACATTTACCTTCCCGCTTCTTGGTCCTCTCAGCCTACCTCTATCGCCAGTCCAACACCGTTTGTCTCCTGCTGCCTCGACAACCATGTGGCAACATTTCCTCCCCCCACTTGCAAAGACTCATGGTTAGGGATGGGCGAACAGAACTGAGTTCGGAAATACGGTTCGGTTCGGAAGTTCGGTTTGGTCGACCGAACTATTCGAGTTCAGTCCAAATGACAAACTTCCGAACAAAGTTTGGAAATTCAAACCCCATTGAACTAAATGGAATATTATCTTTTAGGGATGGGAGAACAGAGACGAGTTCGGAAATTCGGTTCGGTTCGAAAATCGAGTTTGGTTTGGAAGTTCAGTTCGGTTGACTGAACTGGTTGAGTTCGGTCCGAACTCCAAACTTCCGAACCGTGTTCGCCCATCCCTACTCATGGTCACCAGTACCAGCTTCGCTGCCACCAGCACCAGGACACCTCTGCCACTGCTGGGCTGTTTAAACGGCACACAGTGGTGTGCATGTGCACACTGAGGCCAGAACCATGTTTCCTATCTGGAATGCTGCAACTACATGTCCCAGCATGCCAGACAGGAAACATGGACGCCATGTGCATGCGCATGGTGTGATCGCTGCTATGTTTCTTAGTCTAGCATGCTGGGACATATAATACTAGTTCCAGCATGCCAGATAAGGAACATGGTGCTAGCTCCAGTGTGCACATATGTGTCACCTCGGGTCCTTTAAACAACCTAGCGGCAGCAGAGGAGGCGTCCTTGTGTAGGTGGTAGCAAAGGAGAGCTGGTGTTGGTGGCAGCCTGGTGCTAGCAGCAGTGAGTGTGGGTGTGGGTGTGGGAGGGAGAGAATAAAAGAGAGAATGGGTGTGCTATGTGGTGTGGGTGGGTGGGTGGGTGTGCCAGGGGAGGGGATAGTGGCTGAGTGAATGTGGGGGAGGGATGACTGAGTGAATGCGTGGGAGTGTGCTGGGTGGGTGCACGTGTGCAGGGTGTGTACATGCGTGCTCACATGTTAGATAAGGGGGGAGTGAGTGTGTGGAGGGGAGAAGGGGCAATGACTGAGTTAATGTGCGGGGGAGGGGGAAGTGACTGTGTGAATATGTGAGGGTCTGCTGGGTGTGTGTGAGAGAGAGATGTAGTGTGGCTCATTGTGCTGGTCAGTTCTGGTGGCTCAATGTGCTGGTCCTCCTAAGAGGATGAAGGCCAAGCATACTTCCCTTTTATGAGGGGGGAATGACTGAGTGAATGTGGGGTGGAAGGAAGGGGAGGGGGGAATGACTGAGTGAATCTGGGTGGGTGGGTGCTGGGTGTGTGTCAAGCTAACATTGGCAATGACCTTGTGGACAGCTAGGTCTTTTTTATGGGACCTTCTCAGCTGAGCTCTGTGATCCTTGGTGTAGTCTAACCCTAAGATTTGTCCTAATTAATCAGTTAGTGTCATAGCCCTGTTTTTCAAACAAAATCCCTTCTTCTTTTCTTAAATGTAACTAAATAGAAGTTATGCCCTGACTCACACTCCAGCACAGGGAGATTTATTTGCACATAAACCAGCCTCCTTGAAGATAGTCAGACAGCTGTGCCCAAATGCCTGCCTGAGTTTGAGAGTATCATGACATAATCTGGAGCAATTGGTGATTAAATGAACTTGCTGCAGGCTGCATTTGGCCCTCAGGCCTGAGGTTCCCCACCCCTGCACTAAGCCATTCTGAAGTCTATGATAGAATTGTATGTGATGAAGCTCAGCTAGAGCTGTGTGGCATCTGCACATTGCAGCAGGCACTTCAGTTCATGCCTTCATCTCTCAAATCTCCTAATGGCTCCATGAAGATAATGGGCAAATGAGAGGATCTAGGGGCTCCGAAAGACAGGAGTCTGGTGGTTGAAAAGCAGTTTCCCATCACTTCTCTTTAGGGCAGATCGCTCCATAACGGACATCAACCATTTTGGTGAACCACCACTCCCCTCCTTCAGATGGAGATGAGGTATCTTGTTGCCAACCACACTGAATGGTTCTAAAGGATGAGAATGGATATCTCCCCTCTGTCCATTGACAAAGGCAGAGATCATCTATCAGTGCCAGTATGCAAGGCACTGGATCATGAACAGCATTGGAGGGATCAGGCTCGTTGTAGAGTCGAGCAGGATCAGGTCTGCTGCCAAGTCAGGTGACAAACTCAAGGAGCAATTATAGCACAGTGTCAGGCTATGAGCAACAGGGTCAAGGACAGTAGTCAAGCCCTGGGACAGTCCAGAAATAAACCAGGGTGCCAGCCCAAAGAAGCTGGGACAGAACACTAGAGAAAGGCTGATGGGAAGAAGCAAAGGATCGGCTGGGCATGGGCAAGAGGTAAGGTGCTGGAAGAAGAGATGGAGGTGAGCCCAAGGAGCAGGCAAGCACAAACACAGACAAGTTATTATCCCGCCCAGCTTTCTCTTCCTGTTGTGAGGTCTTTTATGCTAGGAAGTAACCATTTGGGTGAGTGAGAAACGTGGCGTGGGCAGCTGAGGAGAAACCTTCCAGCTAATAAAACTCCCTGCTTGAGTGCAGGATGTCTACAGCTACAGTAGAAACAGGAGGAGTTTCAATCGCATTACTCTACAGTTGATTGGTGTTTTGTATTGTCATATTTGATTGAAAAGTATAAGAGCACCCAACAGAAGCTCTTTGTAACCTTTGTAGATTTCTCCTCAGCATTTGACTTAGTTAACAGGGATCGGCTTTGGGAGAAATTGAGAGCCCTAGGGATAGATCAAAGGGTCCTACAATTTATTATTTCCTTGTACACTGGTAAGAACTTCCAGATAAGGATGGATGGAAGGGGCTCCCTCTCAGCCCCCTTGTTCAATAATAGGAGTGTCAGACAGGGTTGTCTATTGGCACCCACATTGTTTAATCTTTATATGAACAATGTAATTCATCATCTTCGGGGAAATCTAAATATTATGGCACCTAAAATCAGTAGCCAGCATATTCCCATACTCATGTATGTGGATGATACTATCCTTCTCTCTTTCTCTAGAATTGGTATGTGTGGATCTTCGGAAGTTTGGAGGGAGATTTGTAAAAGGAAGGAGCTTGTGATTAATTGTAGCAAGACCAAGGTAATGATATTTGCACCTTCAGTTAAGCAAGTTAGATGGACCTTAGATGGAAACCAGCTGGAACAGGTTAGGTTCTTTAAATACTTGGGGATGGTTTTCTCTCCCTCGGGGTGCTGGGGAGCCCATACCATACCCAGTATAGAAGACAGGTAGCCACCTCCTCTATCATAGAGTCTGCTTTTTCAGAACCAATGAGGATGGAGTGATTTTGCCAACCTTTAGAATTTTTGAGAGGAAGACACTTCCACAGATAGTCTATGGGACACAGGTGTGTGTGTGTGTGGGACAACAGTTTCATCTCTGGAAACTGTGCATAATTCGTATTGGCAAGCATTATTAGGAGCCTCCTCAGCCTCACCCTTAGCACTTTTGCAGCTGGAAATAGGAGCCAGGTCCATAACATCTAGGACGATTCTTGCAACATTGGGTAGTTTCAGACGTTACGAGATCACGCTCAACCACAGTGAACCACGCTCAAATCCGCGGCGGGGCCAAAGCGCCCGGAACGTCTGTTCGGCGCGCACCAGATGTTCACCACGCTCAATACCCACATGTGGTCAATTTCAACCACGCTTCCCGGGCTAGCGGGGGGAATATCCCGGGAAGCGTGGTCAAAGAGATCCCCACCAGGAACCAACAAAAAGTAACGTCTGGATGCCAATCCCCACCTGGGAGCAAAGGAAACGAGCCCCAGCTGTGGACAATGCACGCAGCGTCACTGCCGGGCAACCAGCAACAACACAGCCACCAGAGGGAGATTTAAAGGGAAATCAGCGACAGGCACGTGTGGCGGGATGGAGCGAGGAGGGAGGCGGAAGAGAGCGGCGGGCGACAGAACGACGGTGGTGGTGGTGGTGGTGGTGGTGGAGGAGGAGGCGGCGTAGGAGGTGGCATGGGTGGAGGTGGAGGGAGCACAGGCAGAGGAAGAGGGGGACACGGGGGTCGTGCTGACCCT
>QEPC01011255.1:1172285-1233807 GCA_003113815.1 Sphenodon punctatus | reverse complement strand
AGGGATCTGGCTATGGGCATAGCAAGCAGGGCTGCCCTGCGCAGGGTCTCCCTTGCCCAGAGGAGGCGCCTGGCAGCCCAACGGAGCAGTGCGGGCCAGCTCCAGCTCTGGCTCACAGCCTGCCAATCCACCCCAGAGAGTCGTAGCGCCCTGAGCCACGCTCGGGCTCTCCTGCACCCGTGGTGGGCCCAGAGGCCCCATGCAGCTGCGTGAGCCAGGGCAACCCACACCCGGGTGGCCAGTTGCACCTCCGCGGTCAGGAGGCACAGCTGCTCGGTGTGGTCATGGAACCACTCGGCTGCGAGCACGAGGAACATCCAATAGGCCGCTGCCCTGTCGTGCTCCATGGTGGTGGGGCCCGAGGGGGGGCAGAGCTGTCATACAGGGCCTCTGAAGGCAGGGCTGTCCAGGGGGCGGGCCCCTGGACAGCCATGGCCCTCCCCAGGGGGGCCGGGGCATGGGTGCGTGCAATTGGGTGCTGCCCCTGCCCGGTGTCTTCTGGGTGTTTTGACCACGGCTGGGGATCGGCGTCACATCTGTTTCGCTGCCCCGATCCGTGATGTGTCGGCCCGATTCCCAGTCGTGGTCCTGGTCCCGTCACGTCTGTTTGGGGCTTTTATTCGCCCCGCGTCGTGGTTGTTTTATTCACCCCCACTGGGGATCCACTGTGGTGAACTGCCTGCCCGTAACGTCTGAAATCACCCATTGTTGTATTGGATGAAAATCGTGTGTTGGTTTTTTTTTAATTATTTTTTTTTATTATTATTATTTTATTTTACAAATTTCTACCCCGTCCCTCCTGCAACGCAGCTCGGGGCGGCTTCCAACATAAAAACCACAAAATACAATAAAATCCATACAAACAATCAAGAAAATACTTTAAAATATTAAATATTAAATATAATTATAACTCTAAGCAGGGCTAGGCCAAAACCAAACACAAATGGGTAGGGGACTAAACACCCCCCTCCTCACCCTCCCTCCCAAAGGCCTGGGAAAACAGCCAGGTCTTACAGTTCCGCCGAAATGTTAAAAGGCTGCACCTGCTGAGTTCTAGGGATAGGCGAACGCTGTTCGGAAGTTCGGAGTTCGGACCAAACTCGACCTGTTCAGTTGACCGAACAGAACTTCTGAACTGAACTCGATTTTCGAAACGAACTGAAGCGAATTTCCGAACTCAGCTCTGTTCACCCATCCCTAAAAGTTAATATTCCATTTAGTTCAATGGGGTTTGAATTTCTGAACTTTGTTCGGGAGTTCGGACTGAACTCGAATGGTTCGGTCGACCGAACCAAACCGAATTTCAGAACCGAACCGAATTTCAGAACTCAGTTCTGTTCACCCATCCCTACTGAGTTCCGCCCTAAACTAAAGACTGGCACTTTCAGGATGAGACAAAGATGACTGGGTGGTCTGGGGTTCTAAGTAACATTAGGCGCCTAGGCTTTTCTACTGATTTCCTTTTGTCTATTCCCAAAATTAAGCTGTTTGTTTATTGAAGCAATATTGCTGTGGCCTCTGTATCCCGGGCCTCGCCTTTTTATCAATTCTGGGTTCCGGGTTTTGGAGAGGCCTGTTATTTGCAAACCATGTCCAATTCAGTTTTTTGGAGTGTGTTTACAGCCCTTCGAATGCAGTGGTTTAGATCAGCTGTCCTTTTGGATCACTATTCAGGGGTTGCTTTTGCTGACATAGAAGACTTATATCATTACCTGTTACAATGTCCACTTTATTTTAAGGCGCATCTAAAGTTGTATAAGGCACTAAATCTGCAGCACACATTGCCTTCACAGCAGTTTCTGGCATTCCTAATGAATGATTCCAGAGACAGAACCTCTAGGGCCATGGCTTCATTCATGGTCTCTGCAACCAGACTTCGGTCTCACTTTATGGAGCTTAACTGTGAAAATGGAGTGAGTGTCTGACTTTTTAGCATGTTGTGGGGAGCTTATATGGGTAATGATTTATTTATTTATATTTATGGGTAATGCTTATATGGGTAATGATTTATTTTATTTATTTATTTATTTATTTATTTATTTATACAAAAATTTGTATCCCGCATCCTCCTGCACACTGACAGCTCGGAGCGGTGCAGAACATAAAAACATCTAAAATACATAAAATATACATCATAAAATTTTGCAGCAGTTAAGACAAAATAAAATCCCTCCCACCCCCTCCCCAAAGGCTTGGTGGAACAGGAGAGAGGGGAGGTCCAGGGACAGACAGGCCTCCAATGGGAGAGAGTTCCACAGCTGAGGTGCAGTCACCAAGAACGCCCTCTCTGCCGTCACCACTCGGCATACCCAAGGGACTTCGAGTCTGGCGCCCCTGACTGACCGCAAGGACCCAGGGCCTGAGGCAGTCTCACAGGTAAGCAGGATCCAAGCCATTTAGGGCTTTATAGGTCATAACCAACACCTTGAATTGGGCCTGGAACACAATAGGCAGCCAGCGCAGAGTATGGAGCACAGGTGTAATGTGCTCATGGCAGCCCGTCTCCGTTAGGGGACATATTTCTGTGCATGGTGATTTATCATATGTGTATTTCCTCCAAAGTTGGGAGACCGAAGGCTCTCTATCATGTTGTATGCAGACGACACGGTTCTTCTGTCTCCGACCCAAATCGGCTTGCGAAGAGGTATCCAGAGGTTTGCGTTGTATTGCACTCAAGAAAATTTGATAATAAATTACACCAAGACTAAGGTCCTGGTAGTCAGCTCTTGCCGACATCAATTTGGTTGGCGAGTGGACAATAACCTAATAGAACAGGTTCAAACCTTTAAATATTTAGGGGTGGTCCTTTCAGCTTCTGGTAGCTCGACTCCATATTTCAAAGCAGCAATAGTTCAGGCCCAGAAAACTTCAAGCACAATTACTAGCTTTTTCTATACTCAGGGTGGTAAACGTATAGGGCCAGCTCTACAGCTCTTCAAGGCAAACGTGATCCTGCAACTTTTGTATGCTGTGTCAATCTGGGGATCCTCACTTTTAGACAAATTTGAGGGCCCCTAGAATTCCTTCTTGAGCTCAATTATTGGAGTCCCAAATTGTGTTCCTTTCACCGTGTTAAGGGCAGAAACAGCGATGAAAACAATTAAATCCTTGGCCTTACTAGCCATTCTAAAGTTCTGGCTGAAAGTGAAAGTTTTCCCCCCTGCATCAGAATCTCTTATGTCATCTATTTTTGTTTTAAATTCTTCCAACCCTTGAGGTCGTTCTGTGGAGACAGAAATATTTAAACTTGTTTTTTCAATGGAGGCTTTTCTCCCATTAGGCTATAAGGGTGCTGTGAGACTAATAGTACTTAGAATTGCTGATCAAGAGCTTCAGAATGAGAACTCTGCATTATCAGCTCAAAAGATTGCCCCAGGTTATATCTATATTAGATCATTTAACTTTCCGCCACCATATCTAATTAAATGGACATCCTGGCCCTATAGAAGAGCCCTTACCCTGATGCAATGTAACGTCTTCCCTTCAGCTTTTTTGACAGGCAGGTTTCGTAGTATTCCAAGAGAAGAACGACTGTGCAATTATCGCGATATGGCTGTTCCAGAGACAGAGAAGCATATAATCTTATACTGCCCTGCTATTAGCCATTTAAGGGATAAAGATATTGGATCCTTTGTTGATAGTATGGGTGATGGGCTGTGTGATGACTTTAAAATGTATTTTTTGCTAGATGGTTGTGATTCCCCTCGTTCCTCTGCAATGGCAGCATTTTGTGCAAATGTTATCTTTTTTAAGCAGTGAAGAGAAACTATTTTTAGTTTGTAGTGTATAGTCTATAGTTTTTATTTTATTTTATTTTATTTTATGTGTGTCATGTTGGTTGTGTTATGTGATATGTTTTACGTTTTATGTTTTGTTATGGCCTAAGGCTAACAATAAAATATTCTACTACTATATGTGTATTTATTCATTATCATTTGTTTATGACATAGCCAGATGACTGGTTCAAATATATTTTATTAATTATTAATTATTACTACAGCTCCAGTGGGTGTTCTTAAATGAGATGCCACCCATCAACCACCCAACTGACTGATCATGTAAAGATGGTGTGGGTGGGATTCATGCTCTTGTAACCTATGCAGCACTCACTCATGGCCACTCATGGGGCACTGGAGAAAAGAAACCAGAGTGCCCCATGTGGGGAAAGGTAAAACAATGCATGGGGAAAGGTGCCCATGCTTCCCTGGCTCATTTGAACCAGGGTGCCCACCCATGCCAGTGGGCAGGTCTGCATCCCCAATGCCTCCCAGTCCTGTCCTCAGCCCTAGCATGGCTGCCTGTATGAGTTGCTTACAGGGACATCCGGGGGTGGCGGGAGTGTCTGGAGACTACCTGCATGGACGCGGTGGCCATCCAGGAAGCCACCCATTAGAATGGGGGTATCACTGTGGCTGAATAGGGTGACAGTTAGGCTAGATGGGCTATGATGACGTTAGAGCTAGGGTGTTTTCAGTTGTGACGGGGCCAATTGGCCCCGTCACGAAATCAAGGAAATGATCCCCCGCCGGGATGACCCATAACACACTAATAGACGTTCCGGGGGATTGCGGCGGAGAAACGGGGAGGGGGCAGGGTCGCGTGGCGCAACATGCAGCTACATGGCCCCGCCCCTCCACGCTCCCCACCGCCCACCCTCTGGGGAGACGGGCGGCCACCGCGGCCAAAGCTGCCACAGCGCCTGCCCGCTATGTCCACGGGTTGGAATCCCTGTGGGGATTCCGGCCCATGTCCACCATCCAGACCACGGCCCGGAATCGGATTCAACACGCGACGGCCTCTGGCCCCGCCGCTTCGGCCGCTCGCGTGGTGAATCTGATCCCACGCCATGGTAACATCTGGGGGGGAACATCCGTTCCCCCCAACAGACGTTACGTGGTCCAAGCCACCACAGGGAATTGACTGTGGTGGACATTGACCACGTAATGTCTGAAAATACCTCTAGTTGAGAGAGAGGGGTGGCATGGAGAGGAGTGACACTGGATGGCATGGAAGGCACAGGTCACCCTCTTCTGTCCCCAGCTTTGGTGTTTTCATATCTTGTAGAAGAAGAGGATTTTGCATGAAAGAGTAAGGCATACTGTGTCTGCATTGTGGCTAACTTGTAAGAAAGTACAATATCTGACAATGTACAAGATGTTTACTCTTTACATATTGCATGTAAGTTATCTTTCAATTTCCATGTTTTTAGCTGCTTGTCTGCGTGTGTGTGTATATATATATATATATATATATGCAATACAATGCTTGTGTGTGTGTGTCTGTACATACATACACACACAAGCATGGTATTGCATTTATTATAAATAATGAACATACATATATATTTAATTTTTAAAAAAATTACATTCCTGGGCTTGCAGTGGTTATTTCTTAGACCTTTAAAATTAATTACTGGCCAATGGGACTTTATCAAAGTAAAAATTACAGTTTAATGAGAAATTAGACTTAAATGGAAACTAGCATATGGCCACCAGTTTGAAACATAAATTTGAGGGTGTTCCCATGCTTGGATTTTGTCTGGTTTTGGGATATGCTAATCAGCTATCATTTCTGAGTAGGTAACACTTTCAAACACTCCTGTGGCAATTTTTCCCAGGATCAGTGCCTTTTTTTTTTTTTTTATCTTTCCTGTATTACAGGTTGAAATCCAGACACAATGAAGTCAATGGGAATTTTACCATTAATTTACAATAAAGGCAGGATGTCTCTTAGAATTGCAAAGATCTGTTGAATAAAAAGAGATTTTTATATGGCCACTTTTAGCACTGAAACATTTTTCAAACATTAAAGGCAAACCTTTCTGCTTAGGGTGTTTTCAGATGTATAAAAAAACTATGAACACCAACCAGTGGATCATCTAGTTGTGACAGCAGGGATGACACTGTCATTTCTGTGATGTCTGAACTGCTGTTAGTGATATAGAGATGGTAATGTTTCATGGATCCTTTCTGGGGAATTTTACAAGTGCTTTTCCACAGGTTTGCCACATAGAACAGCAGTTCATACTTTACAACAACTTTATTCTCACTCCTCCCCTAACTAGATTACTACTGGCTGCTGTCCACAGTTTGTCTGAAAACACCCACTGACATGCACATAATTAGACTATACATAAAAACACATGTGCTGCTGGTGGAATTGGTTCCTGGGCCATCAAAAGGCAGAAATTCCTGGGCAACATGGCTCACGTCAGTTCAGGGCACTGACCTGATGTGACCACTGCCAGGAAGCCATCCCACAGGCCACATGGACCAGGTATGGCCAGGACCACAACAAATGTGCAGGCAGGTGGTAACCCCACCTGTGCTATGCTCCCAGTGCCCCACCCCCCACCATGATGGTCAGCCATGGCAGCTGATAAGGCACAGCCATGACTGCATGCCATGGTGGCCACCAGCCCAGGCCAGGAAAGCCACAGCCACACAGATGTTATGGGCCTGCTTTGGTCCAGAGTGGACCTTATCCTGGGCTGTGACCTCGGAAGTTGTCTGGAGGTCGCAGTCCAGGCTAGTCCCCAGCACTGCCCAAGACAATCCCGGGCCAACATCTGGCGGTGCATGTTTACATGTGCTGCTGGATCCTGGGTCAAAGCAGGCCCAAATCACATCTATTTTTACACTATGATGACATGGACAGTCAAGGACCTTGGATGTAGCAATTAAAGACAGTATATTCATGATCCAAGACATCAGCAAAATGCCACCTGAAATTGTTGTTAGAATGGTTGAGCACCCCTGAGGCCATAGGTAAGGTTGAGTTCTAGCTCTCCAGTTAAAGTGGAGATTGCCTAATTCCTCCAAATCTGTATAAGATATTTAGGCTGTGATCCTCTGAGCAAATAGTGTGATGCAAGTCCTTTTTCAGTATCTTGGCCTCACACCTGTGCCACATATTAGCATTAGTGCTCTCTTCTTAAAATGGCACTGGAAACCTTTGAAGAAGCTGAATTTTCTATGAGGTGGTTTTGTTTTGTTTTGTTTGTTTTTTGGGGTTTTTTGGTGGCTAGTAATGGCCATCTTTAAAGTCATTTTCCTGTGGGAAATTGTGGTTCAGAAACTCTTGGCCAGGAATGTCTTAATATCTTTTAGACTCAATGAAATGGGCTAATGGAAGGTCATTACATTATTGGTCTGAGAGTCAACAGGATGAACTTATCAACAGAAAGTGAAGGGTTAAAACCCAGCTTGGCTTTGGTTGGTTGGAGAATCCAAGCAGTTGGGTTATAAGAGGAGAATCAAAACCAGGGTAACCCTTGGAGCTAAGTAGGACTAGGTAGTTGGGAAATGCTGAGCTGAGACACATAAAGAACCTCACTCTTGATAAAGAGCCTAAGCAATCAGAGGAAGAATTAGAGAAAATGCTGGAGAGTTCAGTGCAGGTGAGAAAATGGCCCTCTTTAAATGGGTGCGCTGGGGAGGGGGGTGTCTGTGTGCATCTCGGTGTGGGGGCAGTGGGTCAGGGGAGGGTTCAGCCGAGTGCACACCAGCACACCCAGATTCTTGGGTGTTCATGCATGGGTGCCGCCTGTGTAATAAGGGCCAATGAGAGCATATTGCCTGGTTAGGCACAGGCTGGGAAGGACTGTGTGATATACAGGGTTGGGAATGACTCTGAGGCAATGAATGGAGTCAGGGGATAGAGACCTAGGACTGAGAGGCAAAATTGTCTTGTTAGAAATGATAAATTGACCTGAAAAGATCATAGATCATAGATTTTTAAAGATGTTGACTGATGTCATGTATTGTTGGGGAAACTGATGTACATAGGCTTATTCTGGGTAGGAGAAGCAAAGCTACATCCATTATACATGGAATCCTAGAAAGAACACCCTTCGTGTTTCTAAGTTGGGGGGTAAGAGGGGCTGTTAGGGGGCTTGAAGCACCATAAACACCAGGTATGAGAAGAGAAAAGATCCATGTTTTTATTTTATGAGGGCTTGAGCCAGTGTGTTTGCTATCTTTACCTAATGTAAAGCTGCTAAGCAACTGCACAACAGGTGGGCAGTGTGAAATTTTGAGGGTCACTGAACACTAGCCTCCCACAGCCAAGCAGCACTGTTGTTTAAACATTTGGTCATTGTTTTTTGACCTGGGACTTCCTCTGTGCATTGGGCCTCAAACACCCACTCCTGTGCACACACAACATCTAATACATTGTGCTGTGTAATCAGGCCCTGCGCATAGCCAGACGTGGACAGAAGGGGAGGACAAAAAGTCCTTGCTAGAAGCAATTATTTATTATACATGTATCATGTTGCAACAATGTAACAGGTATTTTGCTACCTAGTGTCCAAACAATTTGATGGTAAATAAAATGTGGAGTGTTAGTGACTCACTGAATGCTGCCTGCCTGCAACAGCAGGTGTATGTAGCAAACTGCGACTTCATTAATTGCCCCACTGGGCTCAGATACAGGCAGCCAATAAAGGTGTAGCCACTTGGCTATGCACTCAAATAAATCTGTGTGTTTAGAGGTAGCCTCATTCACATGTCTGTAAACTCCCTCTGCCAAACCACATTCTTTTAGACAACGTATCAATTGCTCCTTAGCATTGAGGCGGCAGGGTAAAGTGTATGTATAAGCCAAAAGGTGTTTTTAAAAATGAACTACTTACTCACAACTTCTCTCCTTAGCTAAAGGTGTTTCTTTGGACAAGATTTTTAGCCAACCTCACTCTCCTTTTAGAACATGGAAATATGCCCACCATGGCCATCTACAGCAGGCATCACCCCAATGTTGTGCACATGGCTAAGCCATGAACTATGAGGAAAAATCGGGGGATTTTTTAAAAAAAAATACATCTTCAAAATCATAATATTTTAAGTAAGTTTGAAAATTTGGCCCTTGTATATGAAGTGGGGTTTTTGTTTTTTAAAGCATTAACAACCCAAGGTCTGCTCAGCTCCTCATACCTCAGAGGGATCTGTTCTGGCTTATGCAAGATGATATGTGCATGTGGCAAGTCCTTCACCAGCCCCACCTGACACAAATTTCCCCCTGAAGGAAGCACCAGATGTAATATTTCTTAAACAACAGCTCCTTTACTTGCAGTTCTTTCTCTAAGTCTACCACAGGGTTTCACCCAGTACTCCCACCTGACTGGACTTCAGTTTACAAACTTAAATGTAACGCCTTCCCTAAACTGTTGGGACAATATAAATAACCGTTATATGTACAATATACATTTTGATAAATAAATTAAATAAATAAATGAAAATATATACCTGCTCCAGGGATGGCCCAGACCTAGTCCCCCTAGTGGAGGCAGCAGCACCATCCTAGGGTAAGCCTTTCAACTAGGCTTCCTTGGTAATCTCTCTTGCTAGCATTGCAGCCCAACCTTAGATACCGAGGCTTCTGATCAACTGACCAGCCCCAACTAATCACCTGCCCCAATTAGCCTTAGCAGCCCCACCTTGGCTGCTCAACTCCTTAACTGGGTCACAGGGAAGCCAAAACATCAGGGCACAAGGAATCCTGGAGCAGGTACAGCTGAGAGACTCCAGTTCACTCTGCTACAGGGTGTATGCTCAATTTATGATTGTTTTTATAAGCAAGAGTGGGGGCATTAGTGAGGCTTTGGGGACAACAGTAGAAGAGCTGACTTTCCCCTCCCGCAATAGTTTGGGTTGCTGTTACTCCATTGATGGTTCTAATATGCATCAGATTTCCAGAGGAAAATTGTGAGGTTTTGTGATGGAAGTTCCGCATCTATAATTCCTTCATCTCAAGAAGTAGCTTGTCCCATAGCCAATATGTACAATAGGAAGTATTCAAGTATATTTAAAGAGTAAATTTAGAGATAGATTCCTTGTGCAAATGAAAATAAAACATACGCTGTGACTAACTACCGAGAGAGAGAGAGAGAGAGAGAGAGAAACTTCTGACTTCTCAAAAAAAATGTTATTAAAATATTTCATTTTCACACCATGAAAAATGGCTTTTGGATCAGAAGAAACTCTGTGACAGAGGTACTTTTCCAGACATGTCCATAACAAGTACATACCCATGCTGTAGACTAAAAACTACTCAGATGTTTCACAGATGTGCCTCAACTTCCACAACAAAGAAAAAAACAGTTATTATCATGCAAAAATGTGACATTAAACATGCCAGGAAATGCTTTTATTCTCTAAAAAGACAAGTCGGCCCCTGTAGAATCTATCTTCTCTTGTGCCAAATCCTGATAGCAGGAACACTGACTGACAGGGATTGACTGTCATGGCATTTGTATTATATTGTATTAAAAGTTTGCCCAAGTATCTAACCTGGAAGGTCCCCTCAACTGTGTTACCCAATGTCAGTATCACATAAGCAAGCACTCAAACGCTTGTTTAAAATAATTTGTATTTATAAAATCAGATTAGTTAAAAGACAATTGGATTCAAGAGTGTAAGTTGGTCCCATGCTGGGACCAACACGGCAACCACTCTCTCGTGGAACTGACAAATGAAGCAACCTTAGTCGTGCTAGTAAATGTCCCTCTCATTTCCTTTGTGACATATGTTTAGCCCACATTTACTTCCAGCCTGCACTCCATATTTCTTCCAAATTCCCCTGTCCTCTTCCAATCATGGTGACATTAACATGATTGATGGTGCTACTACTAACACATTTGTAATATAGTTTTAATTTGAAAGGAGTTTTATTCTTTCAATCTTTCCTAAAGTGTTTAATTAATCACAACCACCAAATCAACAAAGTGCTTCTGCGTGAGTTATTGTTCATTATTAGATCTTATTTTCACCATACTACATCATTTATTCTTCATCAACTCAGATTTCATTAAGTCAAACATATCAATGATTTACTTTAAAAAATAAATCAATCCTGAATCAAATCTTGAGTGGTGCCAAAGTCCTGCAGCTGCATTCATAGGATTTGCGTGGTCTCAGAGCCTCTCAGAATTTGGATTTTTTAAACAACACTCCTCATTCTTAAATGTCCTTAAGATCTGTTTATCTCAGAATAAAGTGTTGCCAGTCCTCCATGAACTTGTTCAATCCTTTTGTGAACCTGTCTATACTATTGGCCTTGACAACATCCTACGGCAATATGTTCCACAGGTCAATTATGCACGGAGTGGGAAAGTACTTTATTTTGTTCCTTTTAATCCTGCTTTCTGTTAATTTTGTAGGGTATCCCTAGTAAAATTGTTGTGTGAACACTTAACCCACACGAAGTAAGAAAACATGGGGGAATGCCAGATCATGCTACCAGAACAGAGTTCACAGGGCCAACACAGAGATAATTCTTTGCAGCAAAGAGGCAAAGGTGTTCTTAGCCATTTTTAGACCAGACAGTACCATGCAAGTCCATGTAGTGGACACATCTGGTACCACCTATGTAAAAGTGGCAGTAGGTGGGCACGTGCTCCCACGATCCACGCACCTCAACCCATCTCCACCCATCTCCTCACATGGAGCAACTGGGAAAAACCCAGGTTGCTTTGTGAGGGGGGATGAGTGGCCAGCGGGTGAATGGGGGTACACAATAAACGCACACTCGTCCACTGCCATCTAAACCCTCCCCCCACCCACCAGAAGTCCATGTGCACTCTACTCACACACACACACACACACACACACACACACACACACACACAGCATCTCTTTAAAAACGGCTTTTAGAAGCATAGTCTTAGTGTCTGTGTCTTTTAGCCTGTAAGCTGGTTTTGACAGGAAATGTTTTGGTGTGTGTTTGTTTGTTTTGTTTTTTATATATGTGTTTGTACTGACTGACTCGACTGCAATAGTAAATGAAGGACTCAGCCAAAATCAGGGCTCTGAAGAGTATACAATAAAAAAGGGATAGACAAATGCAGAATTATTATGCGCACTATATAGATTAGGAACTGAGGCAGACACAAGCTAGAGTTGAAATGAATAGGAGATTTTATATTCATGAGTATTATCTGCATTTTTCAGATAGTACTCTAAATATCTGCATCAATTGCCATCCTGAAATGAATACCTGAATACCATTTAAGGATCAGATGATGAAACAGTATGTGTATAAATGTTCCCACCACACCACATTTCAAAATTAGCTGATATGAGCCCACTCACAGTGGTTTTTTCAAATCAAATCAAATCAAATCAAAATATATTGCAGCGTGACCAGTGGTCATTGCTTATAAACAAACATAAATAAACATAAACAATCTTAAACAATACAGAATTTAAACAAAAACATAAGACAAAAGTAACAAAAGGTTAAACCAAAATTAAGGAGTAACAAAAATTAAGGAGTAACCAGAAAAGAGACAAAAAACAAAAATACTCTTAAAGTAAGCTTAAAAGTGTCATAGCACTGTTACATTTCACATGAAGGTAATTTAAATTCTAAAAAATGACAGCGGCAGTTAAGTGCCAAACATAAAAATTTTGAAATTTTGGCAGTCAGCTCCGGCTCCGTATCCCTCAAGGCCAATTCCAGTAAGAAGAGATCAGATCTGCCTGGAAATTTGTCCAGAAAGGGCCTCAATAATAACTCTCTAAGATCATCATACAGGTGACACCTTAGAAGGAGGTGGTCTGCTGATTCTACCTCTAGATGGTCAAAGGAACATAGTCTTTCTGTAAAAGGAATTCCCCCTATCCAACATTCCAATACTTTGGTGGGAAGAGCATTGAAACATGCACTTAAAAAAAGTATCTTCCTTCTCAAAGAGAGCTTGGCGTTCAAATAACTAACTATTTCCTCCTTATCTGGGATCAAAGAAAAGTAACCCAGCATGTGGGGAGAGGTCCTAATTTTTGCCAGTTCACTTTGCCTATCCGGACCATCCCAGCATACGAGTATCTCAGACCGCACATGGAAAGAGTCCTTGGTGGACAGATACTCCATAGAAAAACCCATCTTCACAAGTTGCGGTTCCATTTTGATACACCACTGGTTCTGATAGCTGTCTTTCAACATAAAATGAATTAAACCTAAGGCTGTAAAATTAGTTATTTTGTCCCATAATTTTAAAGAGGAGGACCAGGCCTTATAGAACCAGCTTCTTTGATCCAGTTCTAATCTAATAGCTGGTAATAGAGTGCCTCTAAGAGCTTTAACTAGGGCCTGGATAAATTTTGATTTACTAGATCTAAATTGCAGGAATTCAGGGCAGCTCAAAATTCTGCTCCATATGGAAATTTGGCTCTTACTTTACTATTGAACACTTCTAGGGCTATCTTAATCACATTCTTTCCAGTGTTGGTGAATAACTTTGAGGGGGGGGGGGCAGTTATTCCCCTGGCCACCAATAAGGCCGTGTTATATTGTTCTTTCCAGCTTCCAGTTGCGTGGAAGTACATACCCAACAGTGGTGTTTTCAGATGGAGAGCAAGTGGGCTAGGGGCCCAGAGCAGGTGTGTGTGTGACCCAAACCAGAGCTGGACACACCCATGAGTTTACCTGCCTTCAGACAGACAGTCCAGCGTGCAAGTGAAATGAGTATGCAGGAAGCAAATGCACCTTCCTCCTGCCCCGGGAAAGCCCTGGCTCAGGAATACACAGACAGGCAGACCAGCCCCCCAGCCAGCCCACTCTACTCTCAGCCTGCCTTGGAACCCAAGGCTTGCTAGAAGCCACTCTGGTAACATGGTGAGGCAAGCAGCCATTAACTCCTTACCAACACAGCCCCAGGAGCTGGCCCAGCCCTTGTCCATCCACACACCCCCAGGGTGGCAGAGTAGGGTATATCATGGACTTGGGGTTTTCTCTGTCCCTTTCCAGACCGACCATGACTTAGGCCTTTTTTACACGGACGTCATCCACCCATGAACACCCATAAACACCCATTGGATGGGTGTGAGAGCACCCGTGTAAACATCCATAAGTGGGTGGGTGTATGTTCATGACCCACCCACCAACAGCCATGGAGCAGCCGGGAAGGAGCTGGCATGCTCCATGGGTGGAGATGGGTGTTCAACACCCACCCATCCATGTAAAAACCAAAACACCCACACCCACAGGGATGGGTCTACCGATACCACAGAGAGATGGCTAGAGAGGCCACGCAGGTGCCCCCAAGCAGACATGCCCACTAGGGGAGATGCTGGATGCCCAGCTGGGAATCCTTAAAAGTGAACCAAAACATGACAGTGGTGCACCGGCTCCCAAAATGTCAGGACAGAAGGCATCCGACAAGATGAAGGGAGCCAGTGCCGCAACATGCACGGGCCGGGACAGGGTAAGGTAAGGTACCCCAGGAGGCACAGGGGAGGGGGGCCCCCTCTGCCCGCATCCCCCCAGACCTCCACAGCTATGGGGCATGGGGGAGGGAGCGCTACCTACAGTGTGGTAAGAGGGAGGGTACCCCAACAACCCGAGGAGGGGGGGCCCTCAGGAAACCATCCTGAGGGAACACAGAATGGGCAGCTGACAGTGAATGGTTCCCATCCCCACCCCCACCCCCAGGAGAGCACCCAGACACAGGAGCAATGCACCACCAGGGAGAGGGCCGAGGAGGCACAGACCGAAACTGGGTGGTAGGTAGGTGCACAGGCCAGTGATTGGCTGGGTGCTTAAGAGGGGCACTTTCACAGCTGTGCAGGCCATGGGGCAACCCACTCTTTGATGTACCTCCTAGTAGGGTAGCAGCATGGTGATCCACCACTGGTTCCAGTCGTGGGTTCCCACTGAGTATGTGTTGTTGGTGGTACCATGGTGGTACTATGATGCCTGTTGATGAGCCCCCTGAGGAGAGGGTCGTCCTGTTAACATTTGTGACAGTCAGGTAACCGGGCCATGCCCCCCAGGGGGAGTGGGGAAGGATCCCCCAATGGGAGCAAAAGGGGGGTTGTGGGGCAGATGCTAACCCCCATGCAATACCCCCCAACAGGAGATTACCAGCTCCACTGTCACCACAGCTGCCGGATGGGCCCCAAGCCACCAAGCTGGATGGCCCCCCACATGCGGTACCCAAAAGGGGGAGCCCTGGTCAAGGCAGGAGACCAGGGACTCCATACGCGGGGGGGGGCAAAATGGTCCAGCACGACCTGGTGCACAGCTATGAGACCAGATAGGTCTATGAAGCCATCGTCCAGGAGATGCAGTGGCAGGGGTATAATAGGGACATTACCCAGTGCATGCAGCAGACAAAGGACTTGAGGTCCAGATATAAGTATATCAAGGACAACAATCTCAAGTCTGGCCGTGCCATGCATACAATGGAGTTCCATGATGAGCTGGACCAGTTCCTCTGCATGGATGGGGACATAGTTGCCTCCTGCATACACGGCACTGTCTTTGCCAGGAGGAGACAGAGGGAACTCACTAGGAATGTGAGGACAGAACCGAGTTCGGAAATTCGGTTCGGTTTGGTTAGGTTAAAAAATCAAGTTCGGTTCGAAAGCTCGGTTCGCTCAACCGAACTATTCGAGTTTGGTTGAATTCCGAACTTCCGAACTGAGTTCGTACATTCAAAACCGGGGTTTTTTGGCCTTCCGAACTGGTTCGGAGTTGACTGAACAGTTCAGTTGAATTCTATTTCAGTTCAAAAGTTTGGTTCAGTCGACCAAACTATTCGAGTTCGGTCTGAACTTCGAACTTCCTAACCACATTTGCACATCCCTAGCGCTCACGACACAGACACCCGTGCCCGACCCCCCAGAGCAGGGGGAGACCACTGCCCCTGGTGAGGCTAGCCAGGATGCAGGAGGGGACAGCCCCATCACACAGGGGGAGGAGGCAACCTGGAAAACCACTCACACAAACATCACCATCCGTGTGTGCCCACAAAACCCACAGGGCGACAGGCCATGGGGACAGGGGGTGCACGCGGAGCGGACAGAGACCCGGGACGCCTCCCAGGATGCAGAGGAAGATGATCCAGGTAGGAACACAACCAAGGCCTGGGGGGGAGAGGGCCCATGGAGGTCCAGGGCCCCAGCTACAGTGACCGGAGCTGAAGCTGGGCAGCAGAGATCAACTGATGGATCCCCATTCCCATTACAGCTCAAGGGAACCTGGAGGTTCACAAGGAGGAGGTCACAGAGGAGGAGGTGGTCGAGGAGGAACCATTGGCACCCCCAAGATCCAGTCACCAGGACACTGATAGTAGGCCAACACAGAAAGGGGATGGGTCATGGGTGGTTCTGGGACAATGGGGTAGCAGGCTGGCCACAGGGGCAGCCCTACAGAAAAACACTCACAAGCATGACAAGGAAGGGCTGGTGCCCATCACAGTAGGGTCACCTAGTCACACTGGTTAACATCCCCTGACAAGAATGCAGATGGGGGGGTCACAAGGGAGGAGGGACCACGAAACATGCCCACAAGGAGGTGCTGGGACAACATGGCCCCGGGTGATGGCGCATTCATATGGGGCAACCACTGTGGTCTGACACAGAGGACGGGAATATGGGAACCCCATCCAATCTGTTACAATCAACATAGGGACAGACATGTAATGGGCAGGCACCCCCTGTGGTGAAACAGATGTCCCCTAAGCGCCTTTGTCCCTTCTCACTTGCTGCCCCCCATGCCTGGAACTCCCTCCTTGTCCACATCCGCCTTGCCCCCTCCCTTCATACCTTCAAAGCTCTCCTTAAAACTCACCTCTTTCGCTCTGCTCTGTCTGACTCTTTATCCTGCTGAGCCACTATTCCTATACCTACGATCGGTTTACCCTTATCCTTGCAACATGGACCTGCCTGCTGTCATTCTCATCGTAACCAAGCCAAGTACGTGCACTTGAGACCTCGCATCTTCATGAATGTTAGACCCCTTGTCTCTCCCTCTGTTCCCCTTCCTAAGTCTCTCCCCCAGCTCCTGTCTCTCAGATTGTAAGCCCTAGGGGCAGGGACCGTGTCTGTTTTATTACTTTGTAAAGTGCCAGGTACACTGCTGGCGCTATATAAATGTTTGTTAATAATAATAATAATAATAATAATACCACCAGGGGTACAGGGTATGGACATGGCAAGCAGCACAACCCAATGGGGTCACATGTTGTCCACAGATGAGCGCCCCGGTCCTGTGAGGGTTGCTACCACCAGAAGCACAGAGGAATCAGGAGATGCAGGCCAGGAACCGGAGGAGGAGAGAGGACCTGTGCTGGAGGAAACCAGAAGGTTACCCGAAGTGCACTCTGAGGAGCTTGCCCTCACCAGGGAGGTGCAAAGAGGGGAGGGGGATAGGGACCGGGACATATTGGCAACAATGCTCAACCAGTCCCACACCGAACACCTGTGGGACAGGTGCCAGACTGCCAGCCTCCACCACGAGATGCGGCTCGACAGGGCCGAGGGGGAGAGGGCCCGTGTCATGCTGGAGGGGACCTCTGCACGGCCCTTGACCTCATTGGGGAGGCTGTGGGGCTCCTGCGGAGATAACCACAGCGTGACATGGACCCTCCAGGCCAGGATGGAGGGATGGCAGCCGATTACCACCAGGGCACCCTCCCACTGGTGCAGGTGCCCCCTTCCCAGCACTTAGGCCAACCCTGGTTCCCCCAGAAGCACCCCTTCCCTGGCCTCGTGCACAGGGTCCCCTTCCCCCACATAGCCCCACAACACCAGCCTGTGGGACTGCCCTTCCAGCCTGCACCCCTCCAGGTTCCTCCACAGCTGCCTCCAAGACCCCTCTTCCAGGAAACACAGCCTCCCCTGAACAACCTGGAACCCCCAGGTGGCCAACCACCCATGCCGGCTGCCCCACCAACTTCGGTAAGTCAGACCACATATCTGTCTGCTAAGGGGGGGGTGTGGAGGGGAATGCATCGCTACCTGCAGAGGGATGGGTGGAGGAGTTGCAGCATAGGGATCCATGGCAACACCAGAGGGCCACGAAAAGGGCTGTGGTGCAGGGGTAACATTCCAGGTAATATTGTAACTCTTACCATATGTTCCAACATCACAGGGTCCAATACCTCAGCCCAGAGTGGAGCAGCCAGTGAACGATGGAGAGCCCAGGTTGTCAGGTCACCACTCTCAGCAGATGGTGTCAGCAAGGGCCCGCAGGGGACCAAGCCCCAGTGGTGTGCCAAAACTGTCATGGGGAAGGCCCTCCAAGAAGTACATACACCCTAATAAACTGTTGTTGTACTGTACCTCTATGTTGATCGTTATGTCAGGGGGACCCCATGAATGGGGAGGGGTCTTGAACTGGTATATGGGGACATGTCATGCGCAAAACAGGTGTGGGACCTATACTGCTCCTGCCTGTCAGGAGCCGGGGGTGGGGACAACAGACCACCCATGAATGGGTACAGGCCTGCACATGGATAGCATGTTAGCACTCCCCATGCTCACCGCCATCTGGAGATGGAAAGCCTGGAGCGTGACAAACACCATGGCTACAAGCCAGTAGGTGACCCCGTGGCATGGGACATGGGTCACCCAGGACTAGGGAACCCTTAGTACCCAACCAATAATACACATGGGGATTATAGTAAGTACATATCCGTATTTATTGGGTCCGTTTACACAGTCCGTGGAAGGGGGGACGTCAACTGCAAGGGTTAGCTGCCAGTCATCTGGGCAATAATGCGGCTGCAGAGAGCATCCCTGTTCTCCTCAGATATGCGCCAGAATGTCCCACCCTGGACATGTTGGTACAGGGGCACGGGACCCGCTCGCTACACTGGTGGGGGATTGTCAAGGGCAGCTCCACTGGTCTTACAGATATTGTGCAGGATGCAGGCCACCAGGACAAGGATGGGGGTATGCTTGAGATTGAACTGACTCCTGTTCATGAGTAGGCATCAACGCATCTTGAGATGGCCAAATGTTCGCTCCACAATGCTCTGCCTCCAAGCAGACAATAGGCGTTCATCAAAAAGTCTGCTCTCTGGTGTGCAAGTCATGGGATAGGCCCTCATGAGCCATAGGCTCAGTGGGTAGGCGGGGTCCCCAAGCACCACCGGAGCCATGGAGACTCCCTCAATCACCTGGTACAGGTTGGAGGCAATATCCCCATTGAACATGCGGGTATAGAAGGGGGACGCCCGCAGAATGCACGCATCATGGCTCCTCCCTGGATGGCTTGTGTACACGTCTGTAAAAAGGCATCAGTGATCCACAACGGCCTGGAGATTTATTGAGAAAGCCTGCTTCCGGTTCAGGTAGTCCAACTTGGCATGTGGGGGCTGGATGATAGGGATGTGGTGCTGTCAATCGCCCCTATGCAATGGGGAAAGTCCATGTCTTCAAAGCCACAGATCATGATCTCTGGATCCTGGAGCTGGATGACCCACTCGAGCAGCAGCTCCACAATCAGGTCACACACGTTGTGGAGCGCCCTGTTAACAGTCACGGTCCACACTCCGAACTGCTCCCCTACACTCTGACAGGAATCAGGGGTAGCCAGTCTCCACACCGCCATGGCCAATCGCATCCTTGGTGGCAGCAGATACCGCATATTGGTTGCTTGCCTCCGGAGATGTGGATTCAGGATCTCTCTGAGCCGGGTCAAAAGGGAGCGGTTCATGTGGAAGTGGTTCGTCCATTCCTCGTCCGTCCAGGTAGCCAGCATGTTCTCCCACCATTCATTGGTGCATGGATGCATCCAATTCATCCTCCGCGTTGGGACAGTCACACAATGGCCGTATAGGTTGTGCGGCCACCGGGAAAGGACAAGCCGCATGTCTTGTGACACAGATGTTCTGAACAGGGCATGTCGGTGGTCAGCTATCCTCCTCACCCACCGCAACGAAGCTGCTCTGAACAGGTTGCCTGCTCTCCTGCGCCATTCTCCATGGTTGTAAAAGTGGGACCCTGGCAGTAATAGCTCAGTCCATTGCTGGAACACCTGGGCCAGGATCATGAAGCACGATGCCAGGACCATAAACAGGATGGCCCTCTCCTCAGGGGGTTCATCAACAGGCATCATGGTACCACCAACAACACACACTCAGTGGGAACCCACCACCAGAACTAGTGATGGATCACCACGCTGCTACCCTACTAGGAGGTACGTGACAGGAAGGTGGCTTGCCCCATGACTTGCACAGCTGTGAACTTTCACAGCTTTCCCCTCTTAAGCATCTGGCCAATCACTGACCTGTGCACATACCTACCACCCAGTTTCAGCCTGTGCCTCCAACGCCCATGCCCTGTGTACCCTGCACACCCACACTGTGTCTCACACGTCCCCTGTCAGTCAATGGCTGTCCCAAGGTAATGGGGACCGCTGACACGGGTGAACTGCAAATCACACCCTCCTCCTACGTGCTTTTCACATACACCCTGTACTGGACAACACCACCTATGTTCTAGCTCTGCTGTCCATCACGCCCACCTCCCATCCACCACTCCCAAATCACCTCTCTCTACACGCCACACTCGGGCACTGGAACTGGCCCACATATGTACTGTGGCAGACCGTGCTGTGTGCCCATCGATTGGTGCAGTACCGTGGGTGTGTTTTGCACACCTGATAGGGATCCCCACTCACCAGCCCGCCAGCACATCCCCTCCCCCCCCAGCACAACACGCTTGAGCACCTTGGGGATAAGGCCACAGCGGGGCTGCAATGTGGCCAAGGGGGCCTACCTCCCCCACTATGCCGGTGCCGTACCCCCGTACGATCACTGAGCAGGATGCATCTGCCCCAGCCTTGTATCTGTCACAGCAAGTGAAGCCATGGCATTGTGCAGCTGTGAACTATCAAGATATGCTGCATGGAGTGCCTCATTAGCTCCATGCTAGAGGCAGTCGTGGTCTGGTGATCTGTCATCGCTAGCGCTGGAATGTTTCCGCCTGGTGCGTGGGTCAGGGATTCACAGAGCCTAGCAGCCTTCCCACTATCAGCTGCGTATGGTCCCACACAGGCTAGCGCTGCACAGTGTCTCGCGCATTGCTCATTCACAGCCGCTCACCGTAGAACCGCTGTGCTGCAAACCTGCAAGCTGCCCTTGCAACGGTAATGGCAGGGTGTGGAACACGCCCCAAGACCAGTGGTGGTGCAAGGGAGGAGTGGTCGCCATGTGCCAACATGCTGTTGGGAACGCTGTGGCAGAGCCGTGATGTCCAGCTGCTGCTGAGAGACCCCCTATCAGTGGCGTATGGATTCAATCTCCTGTCACGGTACATGTGGGTGATGGGCCATCCATTCGGGGGTCCGGCTTGTCGAAGACATGCCGGGAAGCTTGACTTCACCCTCCTGCAACAACTGCAGTGGGGGCACCCAGTCACTGTTGTTGTGCCATGGGCTGCACAGGAGATCATGGATGTTTGCCTGGTGCTGCATGTCCGCAGTATGGACTGGTACTCCAGGCTGGGGGTCCCCATGTTGCTACTGACTACACTGGCATCCTACTGCATGCCTGTGGAGTATCGCATCTGCGATCGGACTGTCAGGCCCTTTTTGGGGAGCTGGGCCTGCTACCCCTTGATGTTGGTGGACCACTACTGACTGGGGAACCTACTGCATTGGAACTGGGTGCCCTGCGATCAGTGATGAAGCTACCAGATGTCAGGGCTGCAGCTGCCAAGGGGAATCACCTCATGCCCCAGTTCATGGTGGATGCGCATATGCATTCTTGGGGATTCCTCAGGGGCATATTTGCCTGGGAGAGGCTTGTTTCTGGGAGAGCCAGATGTTTCAGGGGCACCCTCCAGCCTCTCCCTGAGCTGGGTGTCCCAACCTCCCGTTCCGTGGCAAAGTCTTATCCGTGACTGTGCTGTGCCCTGCCTCCCCATGGACATTGCTGCTCCACCCCACAGTAATGTGCAACCCTTTGGTCGGATGCTCCATCTGCCGGACCCCATCACTGCATCTGTATACTCCCACCACCAGCCCTGTAGTGTTACCAAGTGCCTCCATCCCTCTTGGGGTGGGAGCCACAATGACCCCGTGTACTGGTTAGTGGAATGGCCACGGGCCTGTGAGCGCTTGTTCACCGGCCTCCCTGTGCCCGTACTCCCCCATTCACCCCATCTCTAATAAAGACCGTGCTTGTGACTGTACATCCCATAGTGCTTTTGTGACAGCATGCCGCTCCAATCACCACTCCCATGGCTGCAGCCTTTCCCGTGTTTGTTCATTTATGTGCTTGGGGTCCAGGGAGTTCATGTTCAGAATGACTGGGGCTGTCAGGTAGCAACCTGGGGTGTGTGATGTGTTCCCCTGGGGGTTCCCTAATGGATCGGGGGTTCTGCCTGTGGGGTGGTGGGGACCCAATGCGTTCTGTTGACAGCAGTGTCCTTGATCTGCTGGTGGCCACCTGGTGTCCTGTGACCCTGTGCAGGCCCCCAGTAGTCCCTGTGGTGTTGTTGTCAACCACCTGGGTGGCTTGGCACATCTGTTGTGGGTTGTGTGCACCACGTGTGTAATTGTGCTGTCCCATGGCAGTGCTGACCGTTATGCACCTGTGCATGGGTGGGTACTGGGTGCGGGCCTCAACCCCTCCTTAATGGTCTGTATTGCCCTGCTGACCTTGGCACAGGCCAAGCATGGTGTCAGGCGAGGGTTACCGATTGGCAGGCTCCCATCTGGGGCTGGCCCGCCTATCGCCACTCCTGTCACCCCCTGTTGGTTCCCAGCATCTGCACTTTTGGCGATGGATGAGTGGCAGGAGAGATGGACTGCTGACCGTAAGAGCGAGATGTCTATGGGCCATCTGTTGTCCGCCTATGTTCCCCCTTGATCTGAGCGGTTGGGGTGCTAGCATGGGTGTACCCGGGGTCCATGTGTGGGTTGTGCATGCTGTGTGCTTACTGCCTGCTGCTGACCCGCACCATTTCCATGCACCCTGTCCCCTTCTCCCTCTCCCTTCTAGCTACTCTGGTTGACTTTCTGGCCATTCTTTGCCTGGCATAGATGGCCGGCCAGATCCAGCGTGCAACCTCGGAGGTCCGTGCTGAGGCACAGCTCTATGAGGAGGTCGGTGAGTGTCCTGCATGTGTGTGAGACCCTCTCCCCGGGTATCTGTTTGGGGTTCCACGTTGTTGGGGCCCTTGTACCGTCCTAATGGCATGACCCCTCTCCCTCTCTCCCTTAGTGCAGGTGATGACTGGAGAGCAGACCAGGGAGCAGGAGGAGGTTGTGCAGCTGCTTCTGCACCTCCTGAAGAGGGTGCATGGGCTCAACCGTGCACAGGCGGATCATTGGAGTCGGGTATGGGGCTGGCATCCCTATTGAGGGTGGGGATCCACCCCACCAACCTGCTCTCTGTGCCACCTCCCCAGCTCTCTTGTACCTTTTCCATGTCCCACTCTGTTCCCCCTTGTTATTAAAGTTGCTTTGCCCCTTTCTCCAGTTGTGTGTCCTAGTTTTCCCTTTGGCCTGGTCTCTTGTGTGGGCACCTCATGGTGGTTGTGCCATGGTTGCCTGGTAGGGACTGGTTATCTTGAGTTCTCCCGGTGGTTGTGCTGCAGCTCATCGGATCCTTTGGGGTTGACCCTGTTTTCCCTGTCCTGGGGGTTGTGGCCACCCATCTGCCTGTCTTGGCTTCCTTCAGTCCCCCTTCGGTCCTGTCTTGATGCCCCCCTTTCCCTGTGGTCCCTTGGGCCAGGGGTCCAACCCCTTGGCTGCTGTCCTGGTGCCTTTCCCCCTCCCTACCTTTGTGGTGATCCACGCATCCGTTGTTGGTGTTTGGAGAACTACAGTGGCTGTGCTGGCAGTTGGTGTGTTCTGGGGTCCCCCCCCCCCATTCCCTGCCTGCCTACCTGTGCTGTGTGCTTCTGTCACTGCCACCGTGACTGCCTGTGTCCTGTTCCCGGCTCATTTTATGGGGGCCTTGGGATTGTGTGTACAGAAACCCCAGTCCCATCACACACCCACACAATGCTGATGTCTGGGAACAAAAGGCTTTATTAAGCAGTCAGAACAAACAGGGAAAGGGGGCTGGAAAGGCATTGCTGAAAGACCTGGAGTGTGGGCAGTTTAGGTCAGGAACTGGTGGGTGCTGCTTCTCTAACCTCCAGGGCTTCTGCTGGCACTGGCCTCTGTTATCACTACAGAGTTCCCATGTGGGGTCAATGCATGTTTGGATTCCGTGCATATTCCTTTAGGGGTTGGGTGTGGGGTGGGGAGCTAAGATGGCCAGGCTCACTCAGGAAGAACCAAGGATATTTGGGATAGGTGCCCAAAGCAGAACCACTGAGTCACCCTGGCAGTGCCTAATGAGGACCTAACAAAGGGCTAGTTATTTGGGCATTGTGCAAAGCTCTTCCCAGTGTCTGCCTTTAAAAACCGGCACCAGAAGATTCCCATATAGCTCAGGTGGTTAGTGCTTTGTAAAGGAAAGGAAATGGTCATTGGTTCAAGTTGCTTATATGTATGTGTCCATTTTCCCCATCTTCTTTAAATTTTGCTTTTTTGAGAAATAAAAATTTGCACAGGAAAGATACTCTCATATATGCCAGGAGTGTGAGCAAAGCGTATCAGAGAATCCACAAAGGAGAGAAAACTTACAAATACTTTGACTTGAAAATGTTACAAGGTGACACCAGAGAATTTTGGACTTGGAAGAAATTTTAAATCCCTATTTTAAAAAAAGAGTAATTTATTGGTATCTAACAAATGCTATTCCCTATTCATGAATATAGATTTCACTTATTTTAAAGAAGGAGATAGGAAGCTGTAACAGATGGATTTCATTAATTACATGGGCAAGCAGGGAGCATTGCTGGTCTAAGAAGAAGGATATGCACAACTACTCTGTGCTCTGGAAATCAGCTACAGGAGCACAATCAGAATTTTACTATGGGAGGGTTCTTCCCTATCTACCAAAAACCTTGCCCGCTGAGTGATGCACCCCATCCTGCGCTCTTCTTTCCCAGACTGGCCAAGGAGAAGGGCTGTTCTTCTCTACTTCTGCTGTCAGGCTCCAGCTGCACTGGAGCAAGAAGTGGCAGCAACAAGGTGAAGGAGAGGCCTTCTGGAGACAGGCATTCTCTGCTCTTCCTGGCTCCGTGCATCTAGTCCCTCACTCTGCTCATTCCTTATGCCAGTATTGCTCTCCCTCTCTCTTTGTCCTCTCCACTGCAGCACCCAGCATGAGGGGAAGGGAGGAAAAGGAGGTCACACCCTGAGATATGTCTGTGGCCAAGTCTGGTTGTGGCCCTGTAGCTATATATAAGCAGCCCCTTCCAACTGAGTTAGGTTTTCTGTTAATTATTTCCTACCAAGGATCATTGTAGAACTGTGACAAAAGGATTTTGTTATTTACAGACCTGGTTATTCAAGAGAGAGTAATTATAAAATGCCCTTTATCTGAATAAGGTCACAGAAAATCCCTTGCGCTCTAACAAAGTATAATAAAAAGCCCAATTAGGTACTTTTGTAGCTATTTGTCCACAGAACTTCGTCTGTGCAATTGTACTGAAGACTAGCAGAGCCAGGCTTAGGAAACGGCAATGCTCCAGCACTGCGGGAGTCGAGCACATGGCCTTGCACTCTGCGGGCAATAGCAACACACACACTCACTCAGCTTTCCCTTAGCCAACATCCTACCAGCCAATCAAATAAATAATGGTGCATGCATGAAAATAGCCTGTTTTGCTTCATCTCCAACTGATGGTAAAAGCAGCAAAGGCTTTGCCAGAAGGAGAGGAGGAGGAAGGGTGGGAGTTCTGAATGAGAATGAAATTGAACTGCTGGTGAGCACTTACTCATCAGACGACTGCCATTACAGTCCAGGAAAAGGGCTCTCCAGCAGCAGGAAGATTTTCACAATGGGGGCTCGCATTTGTTGGCACTGTCAAAGTTGGTGAAGATGGTAAATATCCATCTAGAATGACATGCTAGAAATCATTGGCCTGATTTTCACTGATGTCTCAATCCAGCTTGCACAGATGTATACTTTAGGGGAGGAAAATCAAAGGTGGCTTCAGGTTCCACCCCCAAACATGTATGCTGCCCAGAAGCCATTTTGGCACCTGTCCAAAGGTTCAAATAAGAAATTAAGAAGTACCATACTGGGTCAGATCAATGGTCCATCGAGCCCAGCATCCTGCCTCTGACAGTGCCCAGTCACGGGGGCCTGGGAGAAGCACCCAACAGGTCGCCATGCTATCTATTCCCTGTGGGTCATCCCCAGGCTCCCGACAGTAAAGGGTTTTGTTCCCCAATCCTATCTGGCTAAGAGCTGCTAATGGAACTATCTTCCCGACTGCACCACTGCTCTCACTGATCCTCCCAGCCCAGCCCCCACCCGCTGCTCTGCCTGAGCCATGCAGTGCGACACAGTCCCCATAGCAGGGGTGCATGTGGGACCAGAGGAGCAGTGGGAGCAGTGGCACAGCCAAGTGGGTGAGTGGGGGCAGGATCTTCCTGGGTATTCCGAAAAGTCCCAGAAAAACCTGCATTTTCAGACATCTGGGCACCTGATGGAAGCTGCATAACTCCTCCCCCTGCCCCTGGTGCCCACTGGGGGTACCCAAAAATGTAGATATTATCCATGGATATCAAGTGTGATCCCCGCTGCACCCCTGGTTCTCACAGAGGATGACTTGAGTGATGGCATGTCAGCAGAAAATTAAGTCTCAAGTGCTAATCCAGGCAGCGGGGCATATGCAATGTGATTATTCTTTCCTTTCTTCTCAGGAAGGGTCTTCAACTTACTTACAAAGGAAAAGGAAAGGAAAAACCCAGAGTTCAGTGTATTTATAGGTCCATTAATTCAAACCACAGTTCTTAGTAAACAGGACTGCACAGTACATCTTGAAGCCTTCAATTACTGCACCAAGCTCCCCAACTGACACACCAAGATCTTCTGACAGTGAGTTCCCCCAGAACTGCTGAGACCCCGTCCGTCACCGCAGAACATTGTTGTTCAAACATTCAGACATTCTATGTGCCAAATGGGGATCCTAGCTCACTTTGTCACTGCACTAAAAGCAGTGACCTCATTGGGGTATTTATACTAGAAGGGTTATGACAAATGAGAATGCTTAATGGCTAGGCTTTCTTCCGCCCTGACTCACAACCCACACAGCATATGCACACGCACACACACTCACAAACACTGGGATGATTTAAAGTATATAACATAGAGCAAGTCCAATGGAATGTTTATGTGCAAATCTGTAAGTCAAGTGTGTGGAGCACTGGAGCAAAGGATTTACAAGTGCCAATGGGGTTTGTACACTGCACTTTGCTTAAGTGCACACCTGCACTCTTACAGATGTTTTTCTACTGTGCATGCTCAGAACACAGTTCATAAAATATGGCACACTCAAACCAAGCAAAGGCAGAAGTTCTTGCTCAGTTGAGCTTAATTTTCCAATAGTAGCATCATTAAAGTCAGTGGGACTAAACCTGAGATTAAGTACCATTTAATCTAGGATTACATAAATGCCAAATTGAGATTATAATCTTACATGTCAGATGCAATCCTCCAACATCAAAATCAATGTGAGTTTTGTCATTAACTTTAACAGGGGAGGGTTGCACCCAGAATCTTTAAATTGACAGTCCCTTCAAGGCTGTGTGGTCTCTTCTCCCATCCCACCCATCTCAGGGCAGAGTAAAGTCCCTGTTCATTCACTAGTAGACTGTCTTATCAAATGCACCTTTCATTTCTTCACTAACTTGTGAGCTAATTTGCTGGTGTATTCTAGGCTGAAATGTTACACAGACTGACAATTTCCATTAAACAAAACCCAATTGATGACTTCAGAATCCCATTTGGGCGTTATGGAAATTCTTGTTTGTTTTGTTTTTGTAAACCAACCCTTTAGCATTCATGCAATTAAGAAGTGTAAATATTTACTAGGAAAACCCATGTCTGCAATCACATCTGCTACTGTGTGAACAGAAGATATTTAGATATTCAGAATTAAACACTACTATTTTAGGGATGAAAACAGCATCCTCCCTCTTTTTATCATCTCATCACTTCATGGTATTTTAAAAAGGTGTCTATTAACATCAGTAAGGAGTATTAAGGGGCAGAGTTAGTTAGTTTAGTTTATTAGGATGCCAGCTTTCACCATGATCCGAAACACACAAAAATACAATACAAAATAAAATAAAATATAGTCTTAACCAAGATTTGTAATGATGTTATACTTGCAAAATTACCAACACAAGGATAGATCATGATCCAATATAAATAAATCCCAGTACAGGACCATGCTAGAAGTATAATCACCATCCTCTGACATTACCAATATAAACGATGTTGATAGACCAATCTAAAATTTTAAATAATAAAACAACAAAGTCAGTTAAGACATATCATGCCTGAGTCCATCAATATTGGTATCATATTAAGCTCTATGCCCACAATCACTAATCTGTTCAACTGGTTTTATCCTTCAAGAAGCATCCTCTCTAACCTTAGCTACTAGGTATGCAAAGGAGGCTACCCAATTAATTCTTTTTTCCACCTCATTAAACAGAAGGAATTGGATTTTAAGGTGAGGAGGGAGATGTTCCTTTCCAATCAGCAATGGATTAATCCAGAGCGCTCTAATATCCTCATAGAGGGGACAGTGGAGCAAAACATGAGGCAGGTCTTCCACGGCCATGGCAGAACAAATGCAGAGGTGATTTGCGTAAGGCTGGGCGGCATATCTACCCAGCAAAACTGCTGAACGAAATTGCTGCAGTCTTAAACACACAAAGCTCCTATGAAGAGCCGGGGGGTTGAGTAGGTCCAGATAGACTTCAAACTTATGAGTTTCTTTGAAGCAAGAGTACCAAGAGGCTGCTTTCCAACCTGCCACCATAGTCAGGTCATCCTGGTGGGCAATATCCACTGCTCTCGCATGAAGAAGCTTTTTAAGTTGACAAGAGTCAGTCCCCCAAAGATCCGAAAAAGTAAAGCCCAAGCTTTCCAAATTGGAGAACAGATGGATAAGCCAGGGATATTGTCTAGGACCATCATATTGTAATTCCTCATACAAGCATTGCAGTGGCAAAGAGCCCTCATCGTAAGCACGCAATTTCAACCAATAATTCACATTAGCCTGCTTTCCAATGCACGCTATTGAGAGAGTACCTGTCTCCAATCTCACTATTGCTCCTGGGATCCCTTGAGAGAGTCTCAGTCGTTGCCTCAGGAACTTACTCTGCACTGCTTCCAGCTCGGGAGAGTTGTCCATCGGTATTATTGCCGCTCCATAGGTGAGCATCGGCTGAACTTTGGCCCTAAAAACTCTTAGAATTGACAAAAAGGAGACAGGCGTAGATTTCGCCGATAGTTTGAGTATCCCCTTGGCCACGGCATTTGCTTTAACCACAACCTGTTATTTATGACGCCTCCATAAGCCATTACTAGCAAAAGTTAGCCCCAGATAGCAGTAGGAGTCCATTTGTAGAAATTCTTTGCCATCTACCTTCCAGGCCAGTCTCTGGACCTTCCCACCCAGCACCATGATGTGAGATTTGGTATAGTTGATCTCAAGTTCGTTATTGGAGCAATATTCTATCAGTTCTCTCAACTGGCGCTTCAGTCCCTTTTTTGTTTGGGATAGCGGAACGATGTCATCAGCGTACATCAGCGCTGTTAATTTCCTAACCCTAATTTTGGGGGTATGGCTGCCAATATTTAGCAGCAAAGGAATAAGATCTCCTACAAAGATATTGAACAGTAGGGGGGCAAGGACACAACCTTGCCTAACTCCCCTTTGGACTAATATAGGTCTTGAAAGAGGCCCCCTAACCCCCAGTCTAATCCTGGCTTGGTTCCCCTTATGCACCTGGATTAGGAGGGAAAGAAGTTGCCTACTGATTCCTAAGTTGGCTAATTTGCTCCAAAGTATATACCTTGGGACCATATCAAAAGCCTTTTTCAGATCTATAAAGGCCAGAAATAGTTTCCCAGTTCTAATCTTAGTATACTTTATCATAAGATGGGATAGTATAAAGCAATTGTCGACCATGGAGCGGTTCTTCCGAAAGCCTCACTGACTGCTCCTCTGGGATCAGCTCAGAGGCAACAGCCCATTTTTCTAGATGCTTAAGCAAGATCCTGGCATAAACTTTCCCGACTACTGGAAGGAGGCTAATGAGTCGGTAACAGGATGAGTCCCTGGGACAGCCCTTCTTAAATATCGGAATGATAATACTAGCGCCCTAGGTCTCCGGAACTTTCCTAGTCCTGTTAATCAATGTAAAATATTTAGTCAGGACAGAGGACCACCATTCCAGCCGTGCCTGCAGTATCTCGGAGATCATAAAGTCCAGGCCTGGGGCCTTGTCACGTTTTAATGCAGAGATCACCTCAGTCACCTCATCTGTGCCCACCCAAGGGTCAAAATTCGTTGAAACAGCAGTCTGGCCAGAGGTTTGCGGACAGGTCAGCTCTCCCGCTCCTTGGTTATTTCCAGTTCCACTATATAGTTGACCATAATAGTTTACCCACTCTTCTTCAGCTACCAGAGGAGCCGGGCTACTTCTGATAGAGTTAATTCCCTGGTTAACTATATACCAAAATGTCCTGGAATCATTGGTGAGTGAGGCAACCTCAAGCTTGGCCCAAATCAGGTCTGAGTACTGTTGTTTTTTGGACTGGATTAGGGACTTATATTTGTGCCATTCATCCTGGTAAGAAAGCAGACAGGAATCCGAAGGGCCCCTAACCCAGAGACTCCTAGTTTTATTCAGCCTTGCTTTTGCCATTCTGCACTCTTTACTAAACCATGGATATCCCTGATTTAACATTATACTGGGCTCTTTAGACAGAATATTGGATCCCAAGATTGAAATTTTTCTTCAAAAAACCTGTGCAGATTTTCCATTTTCTCTTCTTCCCCTTCCAATAAAGCGGCTCTCATAGCGAGAAAGTGGTTCCCCCACAAGGTATCTATTGTGGCCATTAGGGAGGAATGAGACCATCTAATCCAAGATCTAGGCAACTCCACCAAGTGGTCCCTTTTTGGAGCACCGCACTTAAGGATCTTCATATGCACACATAGGGCCAGATGGTCACTCTCAGGCCAAGTAATTAATCTGAACCTAGAAAAGAGGCCCCAGTGATATACAGGTACTAATATATAGTCAATGGTACTAGACCCTAGTGGTCTAACATAGGTGAAATCACCAACTGGGTCCAAGTCCCCTCTCTCATTTAGTATCACTAACCCATTCCTCTGTGTGAAACATAAGTTCCCCAGGTGCCTTCAGTATTACATCCCTACTCCTCCTCTCAGGGATAGGATCAGAACTTGTCAAATTTGGCTCTGCTCCGGTATTACCAGTCCTGGCATTCCAGTCCCCCGCAATCATCAGAATTGCTTTGGGATACATGCTGCCAAGATAATCCAATAACTCATCCAACTTCGCCCAGATCTCCACATTATAGTATGGAGAGGAGGTAGGGGGGATGTAAACGTTCAGCAACAGAAGCTTACCTACCCCAGATGTTTCCCACAGCTCTAACTGGACCTCCTGTCAATCAGTTGGGATTGACCTACACATGTCCGGATAATTATCTGTGATCAAAACCACCAGACCACCCAAGGCCCGACCCCTGGAACAGGACTTCAGAAGAAAGATAAACTCGGAAACCTGGTATATCGAGGACTTCCCCCTGCTGAAGTCAGGTTTCCTGCAAGAAAACCACATCAAATTCTCTCAAAAACCTCACCCAATCAGGATCCCTGAATTTGTACTTAATGCCTGTAATGTTCCATGAGGCAAATGCTAATGAATCCCTCTTATCGGAGTCAGTTGAGGATTCTAAAACCCCTACTAATCTATCCTTCCATACTGTTACTTGGTTAGAGATCACATCAATTTTATTTGAAACATCTCCCCTGTATCTAGGGCATCAATCAGATTCATAAGTACTGGGCAAGATACACACAGGCAGCATGCCATTCTCTAATCCATCATTCTGTCAGCTCAGAGGAATTATCGGCTGCATTTGGAGGGCAGGACCCTGCTTCTGAGAGCAAAGCTCGTTACTGCTCCGAGGAGATTCCTTCTGTCCCAATGCTGCTTTTTTAATTTTCGCCTTAGGTGGTAGGGGAATTGAAGAGTCCTCCAAGTCCTTCTGAGCTAAGTGAATTGTCAGAGAGGCAAAAGATACTGCACCAGCACCATTAGCAAAGGAGAATTTCGGTGCCTGACCCTCCAACAGTTGTACAGGTGCAGGAGTGGCAATATCCGCCAATTCCCCCTGTTCCAAAAAGTGGAGCCCAGTAAGGGCTTCTAAATTATGCATGGGCTGATGAAGATAATTTCCCTGCCCCAATGACTTCGTCTGATGATCAAGAGAGGAGCAGGGAAGAGCTTTCTGAATAACGTCCAGCTTCTGGATCACTATATCTTGACCTAATACAGAGAGTTTATCAAATTCATCTAAGGGGGGAACAGCACCAACACCCCCATCATTTACTTCCAAGAAGGATTTAATCAGCCTAGCCACTGCCTGGAGGGTCAAATGTCCCTCCCCCTGCCCTGTAGTTGGAATCTGACCCGAGGCCAGGATAGCAATCTCATTTGCTGCCCTTTTCCCCTGAGCTCCAGAAGGAGTCATAGGCTGATTATCTTGCACCTCCATTGGAGACTCAATTCTAAGCAGCCGCGAGTAAGATTGTCCCCATTGTAAATTAGGGGGGGATCCTATCCCTTCATTAGACATTTTATTGGGAGGGCCTTTTTTCTCAGCTCCCAAAACATTATTAGGGCCCAATTCTACACAGTTTGGTGAAAATAACTGTATCAGAGGAGACAAATCCTGTGAAACTCCTCTCATGTCTATCGATGGTCGAAGGAAGGTCCTATCTATAGAAATCCCTTTGGACTTGAGAAACTTCCTTGCCAGAAACAGCTTCCTAACCAGATATTCAGTTTTAAAGAGTAGTTTAACACAGGTATACCTTACAGAGTGGCTTCATTGCTCCACCTGTGCTACCTCTGCTTCCCTCACCCTAATACGCAATAGAACAGACAAATGTCTGGAAACATTGGCAGGATTATCCCACCTGAGGATTAACATCTATCCCTCTCCCAGAGTTAATGTCCCTAAGGGGACCGACTCGTTTACTAATTCTAGCTGAGACCTCCCTTCTCAATACAGGATCCTTCACTCCAGATATATTCAGATCGCAGGTACCTTCAGTATCTGGCTGAAGAAGGTCTATTTTCCCTGAGACCTCCACCAGCTGGGTTCTGACCCAAAGGAGAGACTTCCCCATATCAGAGACACTAGAGAAAAGTAAAGCAATAATTTTTGATATCAAATGGCACTGAGCTTTCAGCGTCTCACCCAAGGAGTCTCTCTGCGTTGGCCGGTAGGAATATTTCTCCTGGCATCGGGCTTCTTGCTCAAAATGTTCATAGCAAACAAATTGGACACAATCAGCCCTTGCCGGAGAGTGTTTCTTACAGACTTCTGCAGGAGACCTCCCCTCTTCCTCGGCACTCCAAAATGGGGAAAACCTATTTTTTAGAACCAAAGGAAAAGGCAGTTCACTCCACCATCATATCTAATTTCGGGCACTTTAACCTCGGGGAGCAAATATGGGCAATCGGGGAGCTCGACAGTCTTAGCCATTTTTCACCCATTGGCCCAACAATTAGCTGCTAGCCACTCCAAAGAGGGAAACCCAAACCAGCTTCAAGGGAATCCCCAGGAATAACAAAAGAACCTGGATAAAACTCAGCGGAGAAAATTCCACCCCACACTCAGCCCATGCCTAAGACCACGTGCACAAGGGCACGCCCTTGCGTGCGCAACCCTCAGGCACGCGGCCCCCCATGTATGCCAATGGCATGGCCATAGGCAGCTGCCACAACTTATATTCCCACTCCGGGAGGAGCCTCGTCCTGGTGTGCCGCAAGGTCCGCCAATCAGGTAGGGCTGGCTTGTTCCACTCAGGGGGGGTGATTCTCAGGCAGCCAATGCCCCCCTAGTGCACTCCCAGGCACGGTGTCCCTCTTGCTGCCACAACACTGCTGCCTTCCCAAGAGGCATAGCTAGGTTGGAATGGGCCGTCATGCAGAAGATGGAATGTACCTCCTTCCGGGAGCCCCCTGATTTCCTGACCCCATTAAGTGCACTGTTTGCTCAGTCTGCATCACTTAGCAATTTTTCAGTGGGTGCTAATCACCCATTGGCCTGTGCTCACATTCTACATGGGCTTAGACCCTCCAAACTCTGGGTCCCCGGTTCAACTGTACTGCCTGCACCTTTTATAGCTATTGGTATTAATCCAGCCAGTTTCCCAGGTCATGGAGAGAACCATGCCAAAAAATATGAACACTTTGTTTTGCTTTCTAATTTTTTTTATTCTGTTCATTTCAGACTCAACTTTAAAATCTCCAGCTTTCATGAGCTACTTCAAAGCCTCATGGGAGCTGTAGTTCCTGCCCTGGTCATGGAATTCTCCCCAAAGAGGTCTTCAGCTCTGAAAGATTATGGGTGCAACCACATGGGGGGGGGTGTCTCCACACGAATGCCGTGGGGGGGGAGCTACTTTGCGATGCATCCTCTGAATTTTTCCAAGGATGCATTGCATAGCAGGTAGCTGTTCACCCCACCGTGGGGTGGGGCAAACATCTGGCTGTCACCNTCTGGCTAAGAGCTGCTAATGGAACTATCTTCCAGAAACTTGTCCAAACCTCTTTTAAACTCAGCTATAGTACTGGCCTTGACCACCTTCCCTGGCAGTAAATTCCACAACCTAATCATACACTAAGGTTGCTATAAAATTAACTAAAAAGACTTCTCACTAGAGCTGAAAGAGGGTATGTGGGCACCCCACTGAATTTGGGGGGCCTGAATTGACCAATCATTGCCCAAACGTGACCCGACGGACTACCTACACACATCCCTGGCTGACTCACCTGCCCGACTGCACCACTGCTCTCACTGATCCTCCCAGCCCAGCCCCCACCCGCTGCTCTGCCTGAGCCATGCAGTGCGACACAGTCCCCATAGCAGGGGTGCATGTGGGACCAGAGGAGCAGTGGGAGCAGTGGCACAGCCAAGTGGGTGAGTGGGGGCAGGATCTTCCTGGGTATTCCGAAAAGTCCCAGAAAAACCTGCATTTTCAGACATCTGGGCACCTGATGGAAGCTGCATAACTCCTCCCCCTGCCCCTGGTGCCCACTGGGGGTACCCAAAAATGTAGATATTATCCATGGATATCAAGTGTGATCCCCGCTGCACCCCTGGTTCTCACAGAGGATGACTTGAGTGATGGCATGTCAGCAGAAAATTAAGTCTCAAGTGCTAATCCAGGCAGCGGGGCATATGCAATGTGATTATTCTTTCCTTTCTTCTCAGGAAGGGTCTTCAACTTACTTACAAAGGAAAAGGAAAGGAAAAACCCAGAGTTCAGTGTATTTATAGGTCCATTAATTCAAACCACAGTTCTTAGTAAACAGGACTGCACAGTACATCTTGAAGCCTTCAATTACTGCACCAAGCTCCCCAACTGACACACCAAGATCTTCTGACAGTGAGTTCCCCCAGAACTGCTGAGACCCCGTCCGTCACCGCAGAACATTGTTGTTCAAACATTCAGACATTCTATGTGCCAAATGGGGATCCTAGCTCACTTTGTCACTGCACTAAAAGCAGTGACCTCATTGGGGTATTTATACTAGAAGGGTTATGACAAATGAGAATGCTTAATGGCTAGGCTTTCTTCCGCCCTGACTCACAACCCACACAGCATATGCACACGCACACACACTCACAAACACTGGGATGATTTAAAGTATATAACATAGAGCAAGTCCAATGGAATGTTTATGTGCAAATCTGTAAGTCAAGTGTGTGGAGCACTGGAGCAAAGGATTTACAAGTGCCAATGGGGTTTGTACACTGCACTTTGCTTAAGTGCACACCTGCACTCTTACAGATGTTTTTCTACTGTGCATGCTCAGAACACAGTTCATAAAATATGGCACACTCAAACCAAGCAAAGGCAGAAGTTCTTGCTCAGTTGAGCTTAATTTTCCAATAGTAGCATCATTAAAGTCAGTGGGACTAAACCTGAGATTAAGTACCATTTAATCTAGGATTACATAAATGCCAAATTGAGATTATAATCTTACATGTCAGATGCAATCCTCCAACATCAAAATCAATGTGAGTTTTGTCATTAACTTTAACAGGGGAGGGTTGCACCCAGAATCTTTAAATTGACAGTCCCTTCAAGGCTGTGTGGTCTCTTCTCCCATCCCACCCATCTCAGGGCAGAGTAAAGTCCCTGTTCATTCACTAGTAGACTGTCTTATCAAATGCACCTTTCATTTCTTCACTAACTTGTGAGCTAATTTGCTGGTGTATTCTAGGCTGAAATGTTACACAGACTGACAATTTCCATTAAACAAAACCCAATTGATGACTTCAGAATCCCATTTGGGCGTTATGGAAATTCTTGTTTGTTTTGTTTTTGTAAACCAACCCTTTAGCATTCATGCAATTAAGAAGTGTAAATATTTACTAGGAAAACCCATGTCTGCAATCACATCTGCTACTGTGTGAACAGAAGATATTTAGATATTCAGAATTAAACACTACTATTTTAGGGATGAAAACAGCATCCTCCCTCTTTTTATCATCTCATCACTTCATGGTATTTTAAAAAGGTGTCTATTAACATCAGTAAGGAGTATTAAGGGGCAGAGTTAGTTAGTTTAGTTTATTAGGATGCCAGCTTTCACCATGATCCGAAACACACAAAAATACAATACAAAATAAAATAAAATATAGTCTTAACCAAGATTTGTAATGATGTTATACTTGCAAAATTACCAACACAAGGATAGATCATGATCCAATATAAATAAATCCCAGTACAGGACCATGCTAGAAGTATAATCACCATCCTCTGACATTACCAATATAAACGATGTTGATAGACCAATCTAAAATTTTAAATAATAAAACAACAAAGTCAGTTAAGACATATCATGCCTGAGTCCATCAATATTGGTATCATATTAAGCTCTATGCCCACAATCACTAATCTGTTCAACTGGTTTTATCCTTCAAGAAGCATCCTCTCTAACCTTAGCTACTAGGTATGCAAAGGAGGCTACCCAATTAATTCTTTTTTCCACCTCATTAAACAGAAGGAATTGGATTTTAAGGTGAGGAGGGAGATGTTCCTTTCCAATCAGCAATGGATTAATCCAGAGCGCTCTAATATCCTCATAGAGGGGACAGTGGAGCAAAACATGAGGCAGGTCTTCCACGGCCATGGCAGAACAAATGCAGAGGTGATTTGCGTAAGGCTGGGCGGCATATCTACCCAGCAAAACTGCTGAACGAAATTGCTGCAGTCTTAAACACACAAAGCTCCTATGAAGAGCCGGGGGGTTGAGTAGGTCCAGATAGACTTCAAACTTATGAGTTTCTTTGAAGCAAGAGTACCAAGAGGCTGCTTTCCAACCTGCCACCATAGTCAGGTCATCCTGGTGGGCAATATCCACTGCTCTCGCATGAAGAAGCTTTTTAAGTTGACAAGAGTCAGTCCCCCAAAGATCCGAAAAAGTAAAGCCCAAGCTTTCCAAATTGGAGAACAGATGGATAAGCCAGGGATATTGTCTAGGACCATCATATTGTAATTCCTCATACAAGCATTGCAGTGGCAAAGAGCCCTCATCGTAAGCACGCAATTTCAACCAATAATTCACATTAGCCTGCTTTCCAATGCACGCTATTGAGAGAGTACCTGTCTCCAATCTCACTATTGCTCCTGGGATCCCTTGAGAGAGTCTCAGTCGTTGCCTCAGGAACTTACTCTGCACTGCTTCCAGCTCGGGAGAGTTGTCCATCGGTATTATTGCCGCTCCATAGGTGAGCATCGGCTGAACTTTGGCCCTAAAAACTCTTAGAATTGACAAAAAGGAGACAGGCGTAGATTTCGCCGATAGTTTGAGTATCCCCTTGGCCACGGCATTTGCTTTAACCACAACCTGTTATTTATGACGCCTCCATAAGCCATTACTAGCAAAAGTTAGCCCCAGATAGCAGTAGGAGTCCATTTGTAGAAATTCTTTGCCATCTACCTTCCAGGCCAGTCTCTGGACCTTCCCACCCAGCACCATGATGTGAGATTTGGTATAGTTGATCTCAAGTTCGTTATTGGAGCAATATTCTATCAGTTCTCTCAACTGGCGCTTCAGTCCCTTTTTTGTTTGGGATAGCGGAACGATGTCATCAGCGTACATCAGCGCTGTTAATTTCCTAACCCTAATTTTGGGGGTATGGCTGCCAATATTTAGCAGCAAAGGAATAAGATCTCCTACAAAGATATTGAACAGTAGGGGGGCAAGGACACAACCTTGCCTAACTCCCCTTTGGACTAATATAGGTCTTGAAAGAGGCCCCCTAACCCCCAGTCTAATCCTGGCTTGGTTCCCCTTATGCACCTGGATTAGGAGGGAAAGAAGTTGCCTACTGATTCCTAAGTTGGCTAATTTGCTCCAAAGTATATACCTTGGGACCATATCAAAAGCCTTTTTCAGATCTATAAAGGCCAGAAATAGTTTCCCAGTTCTAATCTTAGTATACTTTATCATAAGATGGGATAGTATAAAGCAATTGTCGACCATGGAGCGGTTCTTCCGAAAGCCTCACTGACTGCTCCTCTGGGATCAGCTCAGAGGCAACAGCCCATTTTTCTAGATGCTTAAGCAAGATCCTGGCATAAACTTTCCCGACTACTGGAAGGAGGCTAATGAGTCGGTAACAGGATGAGTCCCTGGGACAGCCCTTCTTAAATATCGGAATGATAATACTAGCGCCCTAGGTCTCCGGAACTTTCCTAGTCCTGTTAATCAATGTAAAATATTTAGTCAGGACAGAGGACCACCATTCCAGCCGTGCCTGCAGTATCTCGGAGATCATAAAGTCCAGGCCTGGGGCCTTGTCACGTTTTAATGCAGAGATCACCTCAGTCACCTCATCTGTGCCCACCCAAGGGTCAAAATTCGTTGAAACAGCAGTCTGGCCAGAGGTTTGCGAACAGGTCAGCTCTCCCGCTCCTTGGTTATTTCCAGTTCCACTATATAGTTGACCATAATAGTTTACCCACTCTTCTTCAGCTACCAGAGGAGCCGGGCTACTTCTGATAGAGTTAATTCCCTGGTTAACTATATACCAAAATGTCCTGGAATCATTGGTGAGTGAGGCAACCTCAAGCTTGGCCCAAATCAGGTCTGAGTACTGTTGTTTTTTGGACTGGATTAGGGACTTATATTTGTGCCATTCATCCTGGTAAGAAAGCAGACAGGAATCCGAAGGGCCCCTAACCCAGAGACTCCTAGTTTTATTCAGCCTTGCTTTTGCCATTCTGCACTCTTTACTAAACCATGGATATCCCTGATTTAACATTATACTGGGCTCTTTAGACAGAATATTGGATCCCAAGATTGAAATTTTTCTTCAAAAAACCTGTGCAGATTTTCCATTTTCTCTTCTTCCCCTTCCAATAAAGCGGCTCTCATAGCGAGAAAGTGGTTCCCCCACAAGGTATCTATTGTGGCCATTAGGGAGGAATGAGACCATCTAATCCAAGATCTAGGCAACTCCACCAAGTGGTCCCTTTTTGGAGCACCGCACTTAAGGATCTTCATATGCACACATAGGGCCAGATGGTCACTCTCAGGCCAAGTAATTAATCTGAACCTAGAAAAGAGGCCCCAGTGATATACAGGTACTAATATATAGTCAATGGTACTAGACCCTAGTGGTCTAACATAGGTGAAATCACCAACTGGGTCCAAGTCCCCTCTCTCATTTAGTATCACTAACCCATTCCTCTGTGTGAAACATAAGTTCCCCAGGTGCCTTCAGTATTACATCCCTACTCCTCCTCTCAGGGATAGGATCAGAACTTGTCAAATTTGGCTCTGCTCCGGTATTACCAGTCCTGGCATTCCAGTCCCCCGCAATCATCAGAATTGCTTTGGGATACATGCTGCCAAGATAATCCAATAACTCATCCAACTTCGCCCAGATCTCCACATTATAGTATGGAGAGGAGGTAGGGGGGATGTAAACGTTCAGCAACAGAAGCTTACCTACCCCAGATGTTTCCCACAGCTCTAACTGGACCTCCTGTCAATCAGTTGGGATTGACCTACACATGTCCGGATAATTATCTGTGATCAAAACCACCAGACCACCCAAGGCCCGACCCCTGGAACAGGACTTCAGAAGAAAGATAAACTCGGAAACCTGGTATATCGAGGACTTCCCCCTGCTGAAGTCAGGTTTCCTGCAAGAAAACCACATCAAATTCTCTCAAAAACCTCACCCAATCAGGATCCCTGAATTTGTACTTAATGCCTGTAATGTTCCATGAGGCAAATGCTAATGAATCCCTCTTATCGGAGTCAGTTGAGGATTCTAAAACCCCTACTAATCTATCCTTCCATACTGTTACTTGGTTAGAGATCACATCAATTTTATTTGAAACATCTCCCCTGTATCTAGGGCATCAATCAGATTCATAAGTACTGGGCAAGATACACACAGGCAGCATGCCATTCTCTAATCCATCATTCTGTCAGCTCAGAGGAATTATCGGCTGCATTTGGAGGGCAGGACCCTGCTTCTGAGAGCAAAGCTCGTTACTGCTCCGAGGAGATTCCTTCTGTCCCAATGCTGCTTTTTTAATTTTCGCCTTAGGTGGTAGGGGAATTGAAGAGTCCTCCAAGTCCTTCTGAGCTAAGTGAATTGTCAGAGAGGCAAAAGATACTGCACCAGCACCATTAGCAAAGGAGAATTTCGGTGCCTGACCCTCCAACAGTTGTACAGGTGCAGGAGTGGCAATATCCGCCAATTCCCCCTGTTCCAAAAAGTGGAGCCCAGTAAGGGCTTCTAAATTATGCATGGGCTGATGAAGATAATTTCCCTGCCCCAATGACTTCGTCTGATGATCAAGAGAGGAGCAGGGAAGAGCTTTCTGAATAACGTCCAGCTTCTGGATCACTATATCTTGACCTAATACAGAGAGTTTATCAAATTCATCTAAGGGGGGAACAGCACCAACACCCCCATCATTTACTTCCAAGAAGGATTTAATCAGCCTAGCCACTGCCTGGAGGGTCAAATGTCCCTCCCCCTGCCCTGTAGTTGGAATCTGACCCGAGGCCAGGATAGCAATCTCATTTGCTGCCCTTTTCCCCTGAGCTCCAGAAGGAGTCATAGGCTGATTATCTTGCACCTCCATTGGAGACTCAATTCTAAGCAGCCGCGAGTAAGATTGTCCCCATTGTAAATTAGGGGGGGATCCTATCCCTTCATTAGACATTTTATTGGGAGGGCCTTTTTTCTCAGCTCCCAAAACATTATTAGGGCCCAATTCTACACAGTTTGGTGAAAATAACTGTATCAGAGGAGACAAATCCTGTGAAACTCCTCTCATGTCTATCGATGGTCGAAGGAAGGTCCTATCTATAGAAATCCCTTTGGACTTGAGAAACTTCCTTGCCAGAAACAGCTTCCTAACCAGATATTCAGTTTTAAAGAGTAGTTTAACACAGGTATACCTTACAGAGTGGCTTCATTGCTCCACCTGTGCTACCTCTGCTTCCCTCACCCTAATACGCAATAGAACAGACAAATGTCTGGAAACATTGGCAGGATTATCCCACCTGAGGATTAACATCTATCCCTCTCCCAGAGTTAATGTCCCTAAGGGGACCGACTCGTTTACTAATTCTAGCTGAGACCTCCCTTCTCAATACAGGATCCTTCACTCCAGATATATTCAGATCGCAGGTACCTTCAGTATCTGGCTGAAGAAGGTCTATTTTCCCTGAGACCTCCACCAGCTGGGTTCTGACCCAAAGGAGAGACTTCCCCATATCAGAGACACTAGAGAAAAGTAAAGCAATAATTTTTGATATCAAATGGCACTGAGCTTTCAGCGTCTCACCCAAGGAGTCTCTCTGCGTTGGCCGGTAGGAATATTTCTCCTGGCATCGGGCTTCTTGCTCAAAATGTTCATAGCAAACAAATTGGACACAATCAGCCCTTGCCGGAGAGTGTTTCTTACAGACTTCTGCAGGAGACCTCCCCTCTTCCTCGGCACTCCAAAATGGGGAAAACCTATTTTTTAGAACCAAAGGAAAAGGCAGTTCACTCCACCATCATATCTAATTTCGGGCACTTTAACCTCGGGGAGCAAATATGGGCAATCGGGGAGCTCGACAGTCTTAGCCATTTTTCACCCATTGGCCCAACAATTAGCTGCTAGCCACTCCAAAGAGGGAAACCCAAACCAGCTTCAAGGGAATCCCCAGGAATAACAAAAGAACCTGGATAAAACTCAGCGGAGAAAATTCCACCCCACACTCAGCCCATGCCTAAGACCACGTGCACAAGGGCACGCCCTTGCGTGCGCAACCCTCAGGCACGCGGCCCCCCATGTATGCCAATGGCATGGCCATAGGCAGCTGCCACAACTTATATTCCCACTCCGGGAGGAGCCTCGTCCTGGTGTGCCGCAAGGTCCGCCAATCAGGTAGGGCTGGCTTGTTCCACTCAGGGGGGGTGATTCTCAGGCAGCCAATGCCCCCCTAGTGCACTCCCAGGCACGGTGTCCCTCTTGCTGCCACAACACTGCTGCCTTCCCAAGAGGCATAGCTAGGTTGGAATGGGCCGTCATGCAGAAGATGGAATGTACCTCCTTCCGGGAGCCCCCTGATTTCCTGACCCCATTAAGTGCACTGTTTGCTCAGTCTGCATCACTTAGCAATTTTTCAGTGGGTGCTAATCACCCATTGGCCTGTGCTCACATTCTACATGGGCTTAGACCCTCCAAACTCTGGGTCCCCGGTTCAACTGTACTGCCTGCACCTTTTATAGCTATTGGTATTAATCCAGCCAGTTTCCCAGGTCATGGAGAGAACCATGCCAAAAAATATGAACACTTTGTTTTGCTTTCTAATTTTTTTTATTCTGTTCATTTCAGACTCAACTTTAAAATCTCCAGCTTTCATGAGCTACTTCAAAGCCTCATGGGAGCTGTAGTTCCTGCCCTGGTCATGGAATTCTCCCCAAAGAGGTCTTCAGCTCTGAAAGATTATGGGTGCAACCACATGGGGGGGGGTGTCTCCACACGAATGCCGTGGGGGGGGAGCTACTTTGCGATGCATCCTCTGAATTTTTCCAAGGATGCATTGCATAGCAGGTAGCTGTTCACCCCACCGTGGGGTGGGGCAAACATCTGGCTGTCACCACCCACACGCTGCCACACTGCCCACATCTGGCTGCCACCTCCCACACTGCGTCGCATGGCTTGTGTGTCCAGAGAGGGGTAAGGCTACAAGGCATGGTTGTAGCCTCCCCTCCCTGTCTCATCTGGAGACACCTGAGATGTTATCCCATTTTGGGTAGCCTTATCCCACTTTGGGCAATGTTAACACGTGATGCAATGGCTTGTATGCCCAACAACTGCCAGATGTTCACCCTGCCCCAAACACTGAACACTGAACCCTGGACCGGGATCAGTCCTTTAGACATGCTGGCCTGATTGCAGGGGGGAATCGGGGAGGGAGCTGCGTGAAGTGACGTGCGGCCACTCAGCCCTCCCCCCCTTCCATGGCAGCCCGCCCTTGGGGAGACGGGCGGGCACAGCGGCCAATCAGACCACTGCACCTGATCCTGTCCCATGGTTGGGACCTGATTCCGGGACGGAGATGGCTAACAGTTGTTACCCATGGCCATTCCCAGCCCCGTCCCAGATCGTGGCCAACCTAACCACGGTTCTGGGGGTGAGGCTGGCCTCACCTCTAGAACTATGGTTAGCTTTGAACCCCAGACAGGAATTCACCATGGTGAACATCTGGCAGGGCTCAAACAGACATGCACGGGATCATAGCCACCACCAAGAATCCACTGTGATTCAGGGTGGTTGACTGTGATCTCGTAACATCTGAAATTACCCAAAGTTGAGTCTCATCCTCCCTTACTTGGGAGAATGGCTAAGAGGTCTCCCTTTTCCTTGCTTCTAACTCCCTCTCTGGTTTACCAGGTCTGTCCTCTCTCTTCTCTAGCCCTTCCCTCCAGCTCTCTCCAGGCCCTCACCCATCCCTCCATGACAGTTAGGAGAGTGAGACAACTAGCCCATAGACTTACTTCTCCATATTCTAGTACAGAGGTTCCCAAACTCTGAGATCTAACTCCAAGTGGGGTCATACCATCTGCAGAAGATCATGATTCCAACTAATAGTTGATATATTTTACATGCCAGGGGTCATGCTCTCATAGTCTGGGGATGTTCCTGGTCCATATTCTTGGGTTCAAAGGTCTAGGGAAGTGATACTTTGCATACTTCACTGGAAGCTGAACCCTGATTGGCCATTGGTATTTTATGGATGAGCTTCTCGAATAACATTTTATCTCCTCAAGAAATAAGCCAGTTTTTGTAGGTGGCTGCAGGTTTTGACACCTGCTCAGATGCTTTCTTTATATGACCCACATCATGTACCAGACATGTCATGCAACAGCACTAAGTGATCAGAATCAAGTACTGTCATTTCTGTTACCCTGTCCATTACTTTAAATTATATATAATAAAGCTGGATGAAATTAAGGAAAGACAGTACAGATCATCAAAAATAATATAACGAGCCACATACTGTATGTCAACAGAGTTGTCCTAACATCAGTAGAGCTATGCCAGTTTACACCACCCAAGAATTTGCCCCAGAGAATGAAATTGCACTGCATTATAGGAATGATGTCATGATAACTTGCTATAGCTAATGTACTGACTGCAGCTTTAAAGATATCTTCATGAAGTGCTTTGTAAGAGAAAATGTATGTTTTAAGAGCCTCCCCAGTCCACTATAAAAATCAAAAGCATCTTCCTTGTGCGTCAGATCATTCATTTGGTCTTGTTGTACTAGAATGTCTTTTTCTCTTTGATGAGCCTCTTCCAGAAATACTGAGATTTCCATTGAAGAGTTACAACTTAGACACAATCTAGATTAATTGAGTAATAATAGCATAGCACTTTAAAATGTAGAGTGATTTAAAATTATGAGCATTATCAACAGGACTGGGCCATTTCTGTAATTGATAACAAATAGTTTATCTGATGAATTTTCCCTTTGGATAAAATTATGGTTTTCTCAGTTAATCAGTACCAAGTGAATACATTTATAAAGAATATTCTCATAATATACAACTTATCAGTCAGTGGTTTATTTAAAAAAATTATATTAAAAATACAAGCTGTTTTGACTGAAAATTTGGGGGTTTCTGTTCCATACTTGCGGGAGCATCATAGAATCCAGTTTCTGGTGTCAGTTATCTTATTAATTCAGAATACAGTTTCTGTAATATTTACTTTAAAAATTAACATTCCTTCTATTAACCTCATTCACTAAAGTATTTGGAGATATCAAATACAAAAGGAGAAAGTACACAGCCAAAACAAATGTTAAAAGTACATATATAGTTAGTCACTGAATAGCTTTGGCCACATTAATCCTGCTTTACTTGCTTGAGGCTAGTTGCAGGGGCATTAGTATTGCTTTAAGTATGTTGTTGAACCATGCCGTTACTTGGAAAAACACATGGTAATAGGTTTGGTCACTTGACTAGTAGTACTACCATTTCTTAGCAGGGATTTGGGGTGACACTCCTCAGTCCAGCCAACTACATTCTGGATTGCAAAAACAAACAAATCACAAAAATGCCTGCCTTCCAATAGAGAGGCTGTATTTTTTTATTTATTTTTTTCATATTTCATTCCTATAGTGAGTTAATACAAAGTAGTATGTTGGGGTGGATAGCTTTATTTGTATAGCATTTTCAGGGTTCAAAGTGCTAAACAATGTAGTTCAGTTCATCATCACAACTCTGTGAAGTAGGTCATTACTATTATTCTGCTTTACAGATGGGGAGCGGTGACTTGCCCCAAGGCCACCTAGCAAGGTCATGGTTAAGAAGAAATTTGAACTCTAGTCTACCTGCTTCAAAGCCAATATACACCATATCCACTAGGCTGTCTTTATAGCATAGCAAAGCATTATTATAAGAACTTCAGGTTTAGAAGCTGCCTCATTCTTAAGTAAATGAATACTGAGTAATTATTTGATATGAATATGGCAAGAATGTTTACTTTAGCACTCAATAGGAGAAATAAAGAATATTTTCATTCTTAATATGAATTTCTAATGAATCTAGTTTGGGGAGGAAAAGAATGCTGTTTGGCAGATTGGCTAGAAAAGAAACCAGTCTGATTCACAGCTATAGAGTCTGAGGCCCAGATTCAAGGCTACGTAATTCAGGAGGGGTTATTGCTGGCAGGGAACAGGAGAGATAAGAGGATTGTGTGGGATTGCTACAGCGACCCTACACCTTCAGAATTGCCCCCCACCCCACCCCCAGGACAAAGGCAGATTTTATCAGATGGTATAATCTGTTGGGTGTCCATGTCCTTGTGAGTAAACATATGTTCCATTGTAGAGGGCTTTTCTCAAATATTTAGGGAATCTGAAATTTTGAAGTGAATGTACTTCAGCCATATTCACTTGCCTTTGGTGTTTGTCTTCCTTGAACTTTCATCCAATCCAATTTGCTAGCTCAAGTGTATTGCAGAAGTTTGACATACGTGGCAGAAATGCTTGTTCTCTAGTCTAGTCAAATAACAGAAACAATGAGAGATTTATCAGACCAATCACAGCTAAACAATAAATATTTACAGTAATTACAGTCAGTGAAATAACATATCTGGAAAAAGTTTTGCAGAAAAGAAACTGAAGAAGTGGAATGGCAAGGAAGTAAAGATAATCCCAGAGCTGAAATGGAGGAGAAGCTTGTGAAATGGACTGATAACTGAACGATTTACTGCTATACTAATGAAGCCTCAGAATGGATTTCTCTTGGGAGCACACTGTTCTTTCTTACAATGATTTCCAGCATCCAAAATTGTAATTATTCCAGCTCTTTCATCAGTTGTTCAATCACATTCATAAATTTCTATTGTAAAGCTGATTCTTCTAAGATACATGACCATCACTGTAATACAAGCTCTCTAATTGGGGGACAGCACACTAGCTCTTCTCAGTTATCATGTTCCATTTTCCAAAGCAGACATGCATACATGTCTAGCTTTAGTCCTTGACACTTCACTAGCCTCTCCACTTACTGTACAATAATTGATTTCCTATAGAGACGGTCTAGTGTTGAATTCATTTCACACACTTCTGTGTGTATGTAGAATCTTTTCACTTGTTCCTTAGCAAAACCTTCCAACCAGTGTTTTACTGTTTTCCTAAGGAAAAGTTATATCATTGATAGGAATTTGCATTGTCCTTGGACTACTTAAGGTTCACTATAGAATTGCTGTGCTTGTTCATTTAAGATTAGTTAGACAGAATTATACTCCTGCCAGCTTCTGTTCACCATGAGCAAAGATCCAGTTTGTCACAGCTGCATGGCTGATGGACAGCTTTATCATTGGGCATTTTCACACAGACACAGGGGTGTTCACCTCCAAGAGCAGGTCTGGGGGTGCACCCCCACTTCTGTCTGCTTGCAATCCCACCTGGGTTGGATTTAAATGATCCAGCGGCTGCCACGGTCCACCTTCATGGCACCCCTCTCTCCTGCACCATAGTCTTGCAGGCAGGCAGGAGGAACACCCAGTGCTCTAGGCTGCCACCCACAACTCTATGGCATTGCCCAGGGCTACCCCCAGTGGAGAGTGGAGCTGCAGTGGTCATCTGCCAAGCAGATGGACAGTATCCCTGCCTCTGGCCAGTGCCCTCAGTTTGGGCTGCCCGCTCTGCTGACGGTGCTCCTGGATGTTCTGGAGTGCCGTCAGTGGAGCTGCCCCAGAACTGCTCCACCTGCACATCTGGTGGACCGCCTTTAAATGGACAGTCCACCTGGGGATGAGGCAGAACAGATACATGTGTGCTGTCTGTCTGAAAACACCCATTGTCTCACTGTTGCTGACATATCTTGGTGCATTCTTGTGTTGTTCTCTTATCTTCTGAAATTTAAACCTGGATGTTACCCTGCTGTTTCAAATAAATCAAGCTCTTAATTAAGTGCTCCCAATCCAAGTTAATTGCTCCCAATCCAAGCTAACAATCACCTCCCTCGTGATTGTTCATAGGTCTAGATGGAGGTGATGGGTCAAGTAAAGAATTTGGACATCATTTTCAACCATACTCTGTGCATGAAAAGAAAACTCAGGTATCACATACAGTCCAGAGATGCTTTTTTCAGCTATGCAATTTGCATATGCTACACCTTTAATTATCCCAGGCTGACCTGGGTTCTCCCCTCCACCCCCCAATTATAATTCCTTTCCAGTGAGAGTGAAATGGATGAACTAAAATTCAAAACAGGGAATCCCTAGCCTTTTCACTTAGGAACATAAGACGTGCCATACTGGGTCAGACCAATGGTCCACCTAGCCCAGCATCCTGTCTCTGACAGTGGCCTATCACGGTGCCTTGGGAGAAACACCCAACAGGTCACAATGGGGGATTCATTCCCTGTTGTTTTCCCCCAGCTCCCATCATGTTCCCTGATTCTGTCTGGCTAAGCTGCTAATGGACCTATCTTCCAGAAACTTGTCCAAAGCTCTTTTAAACTCAGCTATAGTACTGGCCCTTACCACAGCCTCTGGCAGTAGATTCCACAACCCAATTATACACTGAGTGAAAAAATATTTTCTTTTATTTGTTTTAAACTTGCCACCCATGAGTTTCATGGAGTGTCCCCTAGTTCTAGTACTAGCTGAGAGGGTAAATAACTGTTCCTTGTTTATTAGTTCCACACCACTCATGATTTTATAGACCTCTATCATATTTCCTCTCAGTCGTCTCTTCTCCAAACTGAAGAACCCCAACCTACCAAGTCTCTCCTCGTACGGGAAGCCTTCCATGTCCTTGATCATTTTTGTTGCCCTTCTCTGTACCATTTCTAGTTCAGCTATGTCTTTTTTGAGATGGGGCAACCAGAACTGCACACAATATTCAAGGTGCAGTCGCACCATTGATTTGTATAGAGGTATTATGACCTCCTCAGTTTTATTCTCTACCCCCTTCAGAATAATTCCTAACATTCTGGGTGATTTCAGATGTTACGGGCGCCCAGTTCACCACAGTGGATTCCCGGTGGGGGTGAACCGAACAACCACCCCCCAGGGTCAATAAAAGCCCCAAACAGACGTGACGGGACCGGGACCACGACAGGGAATCGGGCCGGTAGATCACAGGCTGGGGCAGCGCAACAGACGTGACAACGATTCCCGGCCGTGGTCAAAACACCCAGAATCCACCGGGCAGGGGCAGGACACAGACATGGCTGCCTGAGGGCAAATGAAGCCAACAGGCACACAAGGGAATGCCCACACAAGGGAAACGGGAAGGGAGGGGGGAGAGGAAGAAAAGCCTGACAGGTACCACACACAACAGGCACACAGACAGTGGGGGCACAGTGGAACACACAGCACAAGCACACGTCCGAGCACACACACACACACACACACAGAAGGGAAAGGAAGGGAGGGGGGACACGGGTGCCCGGACAACGCACAAGCACAACGGGCACGGGGGGGCGCGGAACAGAGAGGAGGTGGGAAACCACAAAGGGGCAGGGCAGGACACAGGCAACGACAACCACAACCCCCACAGCAGAACTGTCCACACGGGCACCCCCACAGCAACACAGGCAGTCCCAGAACCTGGGGCCCCAGGAGCTCAGGACCAAGGCAAAGCGGGAGCCCACATGGCACAGCGAGTGGGCCGGGAACAGTCCAGGAGGCACATGCAGACCCCACACCCTGGTGAGGGGCTGATGGAGGGCAGGCAGGAGAGCCGGTGCAGCGCAGCAGGTCCAAGGACGCACACACACACACGGAGGAAGGTGGGAGGGGAAGTCCAGGGGCCCCAGAACCCCGAGGTCACACAGGCACCCAAGGGGGGGCCAGGGTCACAGGTGTCAGTGCTGGTAGGTGGGGACAGTCCGCTGAACACAGGCAGGTCGGTGAGGCCATGCAGAGCACCGGACCCAGGCACCAGGGAAGGCAACTATGGAGGGGAACACTGGGTGCAGAGGCAGACGGGGGGGGCGGACTCACAGGCAGGGGCAGCAGCACCCCGGGAAGCAGGCAGCACAGCAGCATGGCAAAGACATCAAGGATGGAGCAACCAGTGGAAACTGACCCCCAGGCAGGGGCGAGAGCCCACACGGGCAGGCAACCGGGGGGCCGGGAGGCACACCGGGACTTACAGCCAGCTGCTGGGGGCCACAACAGGCCCAGGGGCCGGGTGCCCCGCCCGATGAACCAGGTGGGGCCAATGGATCATGCCCCGGTGGTACCCCAATAGGGACATGTGGTGGGTGATCAGGTAGTAGGCGTTGAAGGGATCCCACATAGACAGCCCCAACTGCACATCCAAACGGGACCACATGCCCGACAGCGCTGACAGCTCCACTGCGGTAGGCTCGACATGCAGCAGTCAGCAGCAGGGGGCCACAGAAGCTGTCCCAGCTCCAACAGCCAGTGGTACACTGCCCCATGGGAGTGCTGGTATCCACGGGCCCCGTGAACACAGCCAAAGTAGGACACAGCCAAGGCAGGGTCCCCCTCCCCAAGGCAGAGCATATAGGCAGCCAAGCTGCACACAGACAGCACAGACACAGTCTCAGCTGTGGACCAGGGCACATAAGAGCACCTCGTCTCTGGGACACACCCATCAGGGAAGGGAAACAGCCCCAGGATCTCTGCATGCAGCCGGCAATCAAGAGCACTCGCCTCATAGCCGAAGTAGCGAAGACCGGAGCCTCGCCTCGCATAAGCACCCGATTGGCTGTCCGGGCAGCCCAGGAGCAGCTGCACGGCCGGGGTATGCCACAGGTCACACAGGGACATGGTCTCGCAGAAGGTCCAGCTATGCAGGGCCCCATGGGGGCCGGGAACCGGGAGCCCAACCAACCATGGTCCGGCTAGATAGGGAGAATAACACCACAGACAGGGGGGAACACATACCTTCCAGGGCCGGGGGTAACCTGCGATAGGTCTCAAGGACAGGACAGGTGGTCACAGGCCGCAACATTGTATCACAACAGAGCGAGGCATGGGGTGTGGACCCAGCACAGCTGCAGACAACAAGCGCACACACAGGACGACTAATCAGGATGGCAAGGACATGGTGTTGCAAACAGGGAGAGGGGTGGTGGTGATGGCTGAAGGCATGCAGCTGCACAAGGAGTGCACAGCCCTGCACACCTGTGCAGGCACGAGGCCCCATGCGAGGACAGCAGGTGCACCCAACCGCACACCCACAGAAACCAGCACCGCATTGGGGGCCCACTCAGTTGGGGGCGGGGCCCCGGCCCACCCAGGCCATCCCAGGCCCATCATCACCATCCCCCAACCCCCAGGACCCCCACCACCATGGAGCGGGACAGGGCAGCTGCCTACTGGATGTACCTCGCTCTCGCAGCCGAGTGGTACTGCGACTACACCGAGCAGCTGCACCTCATTGCGGAGCTGCACCTGGGGGTCCGCCTGCGGGTTACCCTGGCCTGGAGAGCTGCACAGGCCCACAGGGCCCACCATGGGCGCAGGAGAGCCCTCGCCCAGCTCAGGGCGCAGAGGCTCTCCAGGGCAGACTGGCAGGCTGTGAGCTGGGGCCACACCTGATCCGCGGTGCTCCACGAGGCGGCCGGGCGCCTCCAATGGGGGAGGGAGACTATGCGCTGGGCAGCCCTGCTCGCTATGCCCATCAACAGGTGGATCTGGGTCGCTGAGCGGGCACAGGGTTGGTGAACCAGGGCACTGGCCCAGTGGGACGAGGCAGCCTGGTGGGACCACTTTAGGATGGACAAGCTCACACTGCTCCAGCTCGCTAAGCTCCTTACGCCCTGGCTTGAGTGACAGCACACCCCCATGAGGACCTCCATCCCCATGGTCCAGTGGGTGGCTATAGGGGTCTGGGCCCTAGCTACACCCGACTCCTGCCAGTCCATCTCCCAGCACTTCAGGGTAGGCCTGAGCACCATTGCCTGTATCCTCCAGGATGTGTGCGAGGCTGTGGAGGGTGTGCTCCTGGACAGAATGATCCAGCTGGTGGACCAGGAGGCAATGATGGCAGGATATGCAGCCGGAGGCTTCCCCAACTGCATGGGAGCCGTGGACGGCACCAGATTCTCTGCCCCTCTGCAGGGGAGGCTGCAGAGTATGTGAACAGTCACGGGTATCACTCCATGCAGCTGCAGGCAGTTGTGGATCACTGGGGCCGGTTCATAGACATCTTCACGGGCAACTCCGGCCGCAGTCACGATGCCCCGATCATGACCATCTCCCCCTTCTATGCCCGGATGTTCCGGGGTGACTTTGCTGACATGGGAATGACCTGGATCAAGGGAGTACCTATTCCCCCCTGTATCCTGGGCGACCCTGCCTACACCCTCACCTGGTGGCTAATGAAGGTCTACCCAGTCGCACGCAACCCTGTGGAGGTGCTATACGATACCTGCCTCCACTCCAGCAGGACCGTGGTGGAGAGAGTCTTCGGGGCCCTCAAGCAGCACTGGAGGAGCCTCGCTGGGTGGCTAGACTACACTGTGGAGACCTCGGTCCTGGTGATCGGTGCCTGCTGTGTGCTCCACAACATGTGCGAGACCGAGGGGGCAGCCCTGGAATACCCCGAGCCCACCTGGCCCCCCGGCCCAGAGCCCCTGTACGTGAACGCCGAGAACTCCAGGGAGTACCATTATGCCAAGCGCATCTGGGATGCCCTGGCGAGGCATATCAGCCAGGAGGCCAAGGTGTGAGGGCTCCAATGACCCGTCCCACCCCCGCGGGTTCCCTGGGCCAGCCCCTGCATGGGAGGGGGTCCAGTACCCCCCGCACCCGAGCCCTGTCACCCACAAATGGGCCCGGGTGGCAATATAGTGCAATCACGCTTTATTTCACCTGTGTGTACATGTGCACCCGACCACTCTCCCTCCACCCCAGCTGTGGCCCGCCCCCTATAGTGCCCCCACCTCACACGGCCCTCCCCTCTTCCCCCATGTTTCCTGGGGCACCCCCTTGAGTGCCCAGTGTTCACCATAGACCTCTGTGAGCTCCCCTCCCCCCGCTGTCCGTGTCCTCAGCAGTGTCCTGGGTTGCCTCCTGGGTCAGCAAGGGGGTGGTGGTTGGGGGGAGGCCCTGATTGGCTGCACCCTCCAGAGGACAGGGGGAACCGGGAGGCGGATGTGTGGCCCCTGAGGGCGTGGGGGCATCTGGGGTGGTGGGGGATAGGGCAGGGGCGCCGAGGGGCCCGGCATGGGGACCTGGGCAGGCAGGGTGCCCGGGGGGGCACCTGCCATCACATAGGCACACATGGTGCCCGAGTGCAGGAGCAGGGAGGTCCCAATGTCATGGGACCTGTCCGTCTTGGTGGAGTGCTCCCGAACCATGCCTGCGATGGCCTGCTCCAGCCACCCAAGTGCTTCCATCTGCCTGTTGTGCTCCCAGCACTCCCGCCTCCACTCCAGGTGCATCTCAGCATGGAGCTGCATGTCCTGCACTTCTGCCCGCTCCAGGGACTGCTCGATGGCCACCTCCATCCAGTCCACGGCTGCTATCATCCTCTCCCCCTGTTCCGCCGAGGTCCAAACGATATCCTCTGCCTGGTCCTCCCTCTGCCGGTGGACCCATGCCTGGTGCTCCCTCATGCGCTATGCTGGGGGCATGGGCCCTGGAGATGCTGGCTGCTGTGGTTGCCCTGTAGGGTACAGTAAGGTGAGTTGGATGCCACTCCAGATGCCCTCCCCCGGCCCGGGATGGGACTGGGGCTCCGTGGGCCCCCGGGTGTGTCACCCGGTCCCTTCCCACCCCCTCTCCCCGGCCCCTCCCACCACCTCAGAGTGTCCCGGGACCCCCTCTCTGCACCCCAGTGGGCCCTCCCACCCGGACCACGTGCCTCACCTGGTTCCTCCGCCTGCTGCGTGGGATCCTCGGCACCTGCCTGATCACCCGCCTGGGTTTTCTGCTGAGGTGTTTCATGCCCTGTGGGCGAAAAAGGGGGGTTGTTGGTGTAGGGGTGTGCGGTTGGGTGACCGGGGCCCTGGACCCCTTCCTGTCTTGCTTTTGGGGGGCTGGGGCTAGCCCCAGCCCATCCATCCCCCCCTTGGCTCCTGCCCCCGTGGGCCATCCCTCTCCCCTCCCGGTCACCTGCTTACCCTCGATGTCAGTCTCCGAACCTTCTGAGGCTGGCCCCTCAGTGTGGGACTGCTCCCCCATGGACCACTGCCTGAGGGTGATGAGGGTGCCAACCTTGGACTCCGCCTGTCCGGTCTGGGGGTGGGTGCTCTCCAGGATGCTGTCCAGGGGGGGCCTGCATGTGCCAGAGGTCCCGGGGCATCCCTCCTGGAGGTCCGGGGCCCTGGAGCTTGTGTCTACCAGAGGGGCGGTGAGGGGAGGGGGTATCTCAGCCCGTTCCCTGCCCTGGACCACTGCACTCCCCACGAGCCATGGGGTGACTATCGACTCCTTCATGTGCAGTATTCGGTCCAGGGAATCAAAGAAGGGGGCGGTCCGGGCTCCGTGTCTGGACCGCCTATTGTTGTCCCTGATGGCCTTGTACCCCCTCTTCAGCTCCTTGGCCTTGGAGCGGCACTGTGCCACGGTGCGATGGTGCCCTACTGCCTCCATGTCCCCCACTATGTTCTGGTAGACATGCTCGTTGCGCTGGTTGAGGGCAAGTTCCAGCTGGTACTCCAGGGTCCCCCAAATCTGTATGAAGTCCCGGGTCTCCTGCAGCCCCCACTGGCCCCTCTGTGGTAGGGCTTCCTCCGTCGTCTCCCCTGAGGGTCCTCCTCCACCTCCTCCTCTGCCTCCTCCTCTGCCCGGGCTGGGCTGGTGTCCTCCAGGGGCTCATCCATCCGGGCCCTTTTTCGTGTCTGCAGGACGCAGGGGGGGTTATGGTTGGGTGCAGTTCTGGCCCCTCTCGCAGGGTGCCCCCTTTCCCCTCCTCCCTGCCAGGGGCCCAGGATGGCCCCCTGCCCCCCCTTGGTGCACCTGAGCCCCCTGTTCCCCTCCCCTTCTTTCCCTTTACCCGTTTCCAGGGTGCCTCCTCCACCGGTCCGGCTGCTGCCCCTGGGGCGTCATGTCCCGGTGCTGCGGGTGTTGTCCCTCCACCTCCTCCATCCTCTGCACAACCCCCGCCTCCCCCTCCCCTCCCTGCGCTCCCTCCACTGCTGCCACTGCCACTGCCTCCTCCACCCTCGCTTTCTCTCCCACCGCTCTCTTCCACCTCCCTCCTCACTCTATCCCACCACGCTCCCCTGCTGTGGATTTCCCTTTAAATCTCCCTCCAGTGGCTGTGTTGTTGCTGGTTGCCTGGCAGCAACACTGCATACTTTGTCCCCGGCTGGACATCATTTTCTTTGGTTCCGGCCGGTGATTGCCATCCAGACATTACTTTTTGTTGTTTCCCGGTGGGAATCTCTTTGACCACGCTTCCAGAGATTGGGTACTTTCAGACATGATGCTCACCACCCTTTAACCACCCTTGGTGGTTATTTATGCATGTTGCAGGGCTGCATAGGGCACCAATACAGCCCTGCAACATGCATAAATAACCACCAAGGGTGGTTAAAGGGTGGTTAGCATGGGACCGAGTGTTTGGCCATCCCTCTGAACTTTTTCCAAAGCCTCATAAATCAGAGCTTGGAACTCCAGACCTTGAAAAACATCAGATCTCAGAACCTTGGAACTCAGAATCATGGAAACTCAGACACACTCAGTGCCTGAGCCGGCACAGGGTGCCATGTATGGCTGTTTAATTGCTTATCTAATCATGGTGCACAACAGTGCATCCACCCCTTCCTCCACCTCCCCGTCTACAGTATTTAAGGGACTCCAATTCAGCCATCTTTGTGGCATGGGAAGAAGTGAGAGGAAGGTGCTGGAGGGAGATAATAAAATATCTATATAGTGTGTGCGCGCTTGTGCGTGCACACACACACTCTCTTTGGGGCTTGGGAGGGAACAGGGTTAGGGGCACTGGAAGGTAGGGTGGTACTGGTACTGGCACTGGCGTGCCTCATAGAGAGAGAGTGCATGGTCCCACTACCTGCCCTGCCACAAAAAGAACACCATCTATTATTAACAATCAGCAAGTTTGCCCCCCACTTCATGGTCCCATTGCCCCTATACACGATGCAAGGCAGATGGGTGGCACTGGCACTAGAGATTCCCGTACAGGGAGAACACATGGTCCTACTCCCTGCCGTGCCAGTAGGCAGAAGAAAGAGATTCAAGTCAGCACAAAAACCCCACCATTTGAAATAATGACCAGCAAGTTTGCCCCCCCGCCCCCAAACATGTCTCATAATTGCATGCAAGCTCTGAGTGCCAGCAGGCTTAGTCACAAGAAATCAGACATGCAACCCCCCCATCCAAAAAAAACCTCCATATGCCTCCCTTGCTCTACAGCCCCCTATGCAAGGCAAGACTCCTACCCACACACCATAAATTAACCAGAAAGTATCTCCCCTGTGCCCCAGCTGGGCACATCTTGGCAAAGTTGAACTCGCAGCAAATGTACAGGGCCAAAAAACCACTGCAAAAGTGAGATGATGGCAAGACAAACCAAAAGTGAAACTGCAAAAGCCACGTGACAAAGCCAAATGCACAGCATTGCCTTATGATGCCCAAGCAATGTGCAAGCTGCACCTACTTTAAATATAAAAAAGCAGGGTGTGCTTTCTTTAGTACTTGCTAAAGTACAATCAATGGGTTTTTCTCCTGCCTGGCTGCTATCTCTGGACTATTTACAAGCAAAAAAAACCTATTAAGCAGCATATTTTACTATTAAGCAGCGTACAAAGCAGGGTGGCTATTAGTAACCCCCAGCATTGCCTCTATGGACAGGACAGGCACACACACCCAAGCTGAAATACTTACAGATGCAGCAGTGTAGTACACAGCCAAATTCATCAAAGAGAATGGAAAATGCCAATCAAAAATGGTTCTGTGCTTGTCCATCACTCACTTGTCCCCTTTCATTACCCCCTTGCCTACCAAATATGGCACTAAGTTTTGTTTCCTAGCTCAGAGAAGCTAGGGTCAGGTCTAGGTCACTCATACGTGCATTCATCACTCGATCGACGGTTCAGAACTTTCCAAGTACCAAACGTTGATCCTGGACATTTGGAACCAAGTATGTATTCCAAAAAAAATCCTCTGTGTATTCAAAAAAATAATAATAGAGTATTGAGTTTCAGCACTAGCATATACTTGCACCTGGTGAAGCCAAAACATTCCATGTGTATAGAGAAAGTTTTCTCAAACGCCTTCTTTGGAAATAGGAAGATGTCAAGTGAATCCACATTGAGTAATTTCAGACATGACGGGCCATTCGTCCCACCATGCTAAACCCTGGACCGGGATCCATCTCGGATCCTGGTCCATGATCAGGCCGTCCATCCTTTAGACATGCCAGCCTGATCCCTAAGGGGAATCGGGGAGGGGGAAGGGCTGCGTGGGGAGGGGTGGGGCAGCCCCCCACGTGCAGCCACACAGCCCCGCCCCCCCGTGCTCCCTTGGCCCCTCCCACGGGGAGACAGGTGGGTGCAGTGGCCAATGAGGCTGCTGCACCCAAGCCCTTCCCATGGTTGGGGCCTGATTCCAGGATGGGGCTAGCGAGCAGACATGCAGCGCCACCATTGCCAGCCCCATCCCAGATCATGGCCACTCTAACCATTATTATTATTATTATTATTATTATTATAAACATTTATATAGTGCCAGTCGTGTGACCGGGTGCTGTACAGAACATAGAACTAGACGCAGAGGTCTAGAACCATGGTCAAGCTTGATCCCAGCCGGGGGTTCATCGTGGTGAACATCTGGCCAGGACCAAACATACGTTCCCAGAAACACCACCACCATAGGGGGTCCACTGTGGTCCACTGTGGTGAAAGGCATTTTCATAATATCTGAAATTACCCCATGTGTCAACATCAGGATTTAGAGTCACGTCATCATGAGGAAGAGGATACCAGGGTGTTGCTACATGTGAAGGATGCTAGCATAAATCAATTATAATAAGAACACTGGACACACATGTTGTTGTCTAAACATTGAAGATACAAGAATTCTGGATTGTTTTCGGTGCAGGCAAACATTTCCATTATATCGCTGTTCACCTAATACATAATTCACTTGGTGGGAAAAAGGTGCTGGCCCTGCCATTTTTCCACATTTTCACAGGATGTGTCACAACGGGTATTTTCAGACGTTACGGGGCCGCTTGGCCCCGTACTGAAAACAACCCATTCATTCCCCGCCGGGGTCACCCCGTCACACCATATCAGACGTGCCAGGGGGATCCCGGCGGGGAATGTGGGAGGGGGCGGGGCCGCGCAGCGCAACGTCCCCGCCCCCTCCACACACCCCGCCGCCCGCCCTCCGAGGAGACGGGCGGGCGGCGGGGCCAATGCGGCCGCCGTGTCCAGCTGAATGCGCCACAGCCCGGGATCCCGCCGGTGATCCCGGGCCGTGGAGAGCAGCTAGACGTTACTTTTCGTTGGTCCCTACCCGGGGTCCGTTTGACCATGCTTCCCAGGACATTCCCCCGGCTAGCCCGGGAAGCGTGGTTCAAAGTGACCCCATGTGGGTATTCACCGTGGCGAACATCTGGCGGCCGCCAAACAGACGTTAGAGACACGGTGACCACAGGTGGGTATTCACCGTGGTTCACCGTGATCTCGTAACGTCTGAAAATACCCAGTTTCATCATTTGGGGGCCATGGGAAAACATCAGCTTGCGAAATATTTAACACATTCCCCAAATTCACAAAGACATTCCAGGCATTGTCTGATAAACCAAAAAACATAAATGATTCCATGAGCACACTAAAACTATTTGTTGTACTGCTTTACACCAAGATATCTTCAAACAGTAAAAAATTGCCAAAAGGACCTGTTTACCAAGAAAGGACATTAAGTTGAACAAATTCTGCCAACCAAGGCTACTTTAGAACAGCATGCATTACAGTCCACATATCAAGCGGAATATTGCTGGGGCCAGTCTATGATAATTTATTTATTTTTTTAAAAACAGATTTACTGAGTCCTGCAAGATGGGACAGGCAAAAAGATGACCTCTGGTCATGTGGACTACTCTACCAGAAGCAGCACTGGTCTGTAACAAGCTCCTTCTCTGTTCCTGCAAAACCTGAATATCAACCATTTCAACTGTAAAACTGCACTTCTGAAGTGTACACTTTTGTGCAAATGTGATAACTGTGAAAACACCAATAACACTGAAGATTTCAATGTGTGATCTCATATGAACTGTTTTCTCTCATTAGCATTTCATAAAGTTGTCTATCCTACAATTTTGTTATTATTACAAACAAGCCCAAATACTATACACTTGCCATATTTATATATACTTGCACTATTTGACATATTGCTCGATATAGGCTTAGTTTTAACTATTCCAAGTTTTGAGAGTTGCCATCTTGAAATCAAAATGGTAGATGGCTAACCCAAGCTTCATAAATAGTCTGTTCTCCATTTTCATTTGAACCGAGCACAAACATGACAGTTGGTGTGGAGCATGAGGTTCGGACAGAGGAATAACAAATGGATGCCACCATTGGTAGTGGAACAGTGTATTCCAGTAACAAATATAGGGATGAAACAGAAAGAGGTCCAGAGGGTAATATTGTGGAGCAGACGAACTGAAATACTTTTAAACAAAATATGCAGCCACAAGCACAGGGTGTTAATGCTTGCATGGCTAAATGGTAAAATTAAGGAGGCTATGAGAGCCAATAAATTGTCCTTCAAAAAATGGAAAAGTATTCCAAATGAGGTAAATAGGAATGAGCACAGACATTGACAGAGAACGTGTAAAATCATAAGACAGGCCAAGAGGAAATTTGAGGAACAACTTGCTAAGGATATAAAATCCAATTTTTTTCGAATACATCAGAGGCACGAAACCTGCCATAGAGGCAGTTGGTCCACTAGATGATCAGCGAACAAAGGGGGCGCTCAAAGATGACAAGGCTATTACTGAGAAACTAAATCAGTTCTTTGCATCAGTTTTCACTGCAGAGGATTTCAGGCTAGGGATGATACATGCTTCTCAGATTCTTGCTTTTCTCGATGTGTATTGAGTTCTTATCTCATTCTTGCAAATGAGAATGAGCCAAGAATTGCCCTGACTCTTGACGAGAAAAGTGAGAATCTCGCCCTTCCCCCACACTTGTTAAAAATAACTCCCATAGAGTAAGAATGAATGAGAGAGGGCATCATTCAGACCCGATCCTTACATTTACTGGAGTCAGGTAGGGGTGTATTTTAGCACCATCTTTATTCAACCTCTACGTAAATGATCCAATAAATCACTTAAGGCTTCCCACCTTCCATGCCCCCCTCGTTGGTAACTCTACTGTAGGTTGTCTCGATGCAGTTCTTCTTTCTACAACTCAGGTGGATCAAAGGAGACAGATTCATTTGTCACATACTGTCACTCGAACCTGCTTACTATTAATTATGACAAAACAAAAGTAGTGGTATTTTTTTAAAAAAGTACTGTCTATAGATAGTTTATGGATGGGAACTTGATTGAACATCCAAATTCCGCTATTTGGGTGTAGTATTTCAATCCGCTGGTTCCTGGGTAGTCCATGCGCATGTCACAATTGAGCAGGCAAATAAGTCTGCCTCTGCTTTAGCCCACTTTGTCAGGACTAAAGGAGGAAACTTGATTGAGCCAGCAATCACAATATTCAGATCTAAGTGTTTATCACAGTTCTATTTGGTGCGCAGATTTGGGCGCTGGGGAAACTTGATGAACTGGAAATTGTTCACACTAAGTTCCTGAGAGGGTTGTTGTCTGTACCCCAGTGTGTGCCAATGTGATCATTTGTGTAGAACTTGGGCGTGTGGTAGTCTCAGCCAGAGCCTGGAGCTTGATAATCTCATTTTGGCTCCGGCTACTATTTTCCTTAGCCCCTTCCATTACGATGCTAGTTCTCCAGGACCCAGTGGTTGGCTTTCTTTAGTAATTGCTAAAGTACAATTAATGGGTTTTTCTCCTGCCTGGCTGCTATCTCTGGGCTATTTACAAGCAAAAAAAACTATTAAGCAGCGTATTTTTGATACAGCCTTTCAAGCTGATATAGCCATTATCAACACCTCTAGGTCTTCCCTTCATTATGCTTTAATTGAAAATCCATTATCCTTACCAATGCCTTATTTGAGTTGTTATTATTTAATTATTTATTTATTTTATTTTAGCAATTTATACCCCACCCCCTCCTGCAAAAGCAGCTCAAGGTGGCTAACAAACATCAAACTGACAAATGTTAGGGCAAAAAAATCTCTCTCCCAAGGGACAAAGTCCCCACAAATCACAAAGTGAAAAAAAAGAGAGAAGAAAAACAAATCAAACACTGCAAGACCAATGTACTTCTGAATAAAAAAGTCTTTTATATATAAATCAATTGTAATACCAGGTCTACTGGTGATACAATGTATGTGTGTATACAAACACCATAGACGACTATTGTAAATAATAGAGGTGGGACCCCGGGCCCATTACCGGCTACCGGATTTACCGGTTACCGGTTCTGCAAAAACCAGATTCCCGGATTAAATCCGGTAGTCCGGTACCGGATTTATTTCATTGAGTTCAATGGGGCGCTGTG